>JAABUG020141947.1:0-16119 GCA_011319215.2 Scortechinia acanthostroma
GTACCGACAATTGCGCAGCGGCGGCATCCTCCCTCACATCCGCTGCACTTGCGCCATTTCAGCGCCGGCAGCCTAGCCAGCCGCCAGTCACAAACGTCAATTCGGCGCTTGCCTCCCTCACATCCGCCCGCCATTTCGGCGGATAAATCTGCAAATGATGCAATTTGTGTAGTGGAATGAATCACTCAATCATGATCTGTTTTTGAATTTTAGCTGATAGCTGGCGACTGATGACTGGAGACTTTTAACTTGCAGCTTGTAACTTAAAACTATTTACGTTTTGGCTCTTTGCTTCTTCGCCAGTATCCCGCGATACAACCCGTCAAGGTCTTTCACCAAGCGCTCGATACCGTAGCGGTCAACCATCAACGCTTGAGCCTCTTTCCCGTCCGACGGATTGTGAACGGTCTCCACAATCGCCGTCGCCAGCGCCTCTGGTGATTGATCCGCCACCAGCTTGCCCAGCTTCCCGTAATCCAGTAAGTCCGGTACACCACCCACCGCCGTCGCCACCACCGGACACCGCACCGCTAGCGCCTCGATAACCGTCACCGGTGTGCCTTCGTTCACGCTGCTAATGACGTCCACATCCAAATCGCTATAGATCGGAGCCAGATCCTTTTGCCAGCCTGTAAAAATCACCGCATCATGCAGCCCCAACTGGTCAACCTGTGCCTCGACTTCCGCACGGATTTCGCCGTCCCCGACAATCGCAAACCGCGCGTTGGGCAGTTGCTTCTTAACCTCTACCGCTGCCTTCACGAACAGCGAGTGATTTTTAATCGGTGTAATCCGTCCCACAATCCCGATCAAAGGGGCGTCCATCGGGATATCGAACTGCTTACGGAACTCACCCGACTTGCGCGGCATCTTGGTAAACGGCGTCAAATCCAATCCCAACGGCAGAACGGTAATCCGTCCCTTGCGCGTGATATGATATTCCTCGGCCAACTCGCGCCGCAGCCCATCAGAGAGGGTGATAATCGTGTCCGACATTCGCGCTGTGATCCGCTCCAACCAGATAAACACCAGCGTCTTATTTGGGCTGAAGTAACCTCTGAACACATGCCCATGAAACGTATGCACAATCACCGGCACACCTGCCAGCCATGCTGCTACGCGACCGACGAAGCCCGCCTTTGCCGCGTGGGTATGGACTACATCTGGCTTCTCTTTTTGGATGAGTTGGTAAACCTTCCACAGCGTCGTCACGTCCCGCAGCGGATTAAGCGAGCGCCCAAGCTCAGGGATGACAATCGGCTCGATACCCCGCTCTTTAGCGTAGTAGGTCATATCGCCTTCACCCGGTTCAATCGTCCCGCACACGAGGATGCTCACGTAATCCGGTGCGCCCATCCGCTCCGTAAGATGTGTCACCGCGACCGCTGGCCCGCCCACGTTCAACCGTGCAATCAGGTTCATAATCCGAATGGGACGTTGTGCTTCGCTCATCGCTTATCCGTTTCAGTTAGAGTGCTTAATCGGCACGCCAGAGTCCTGCATCGCCTGCGTATATTGCTCCCATGCCTCGTACGCCATCCGTTCAATTTCAATCGCGTCTGCTTCGGAGGGCGTCGGCTTCTGCTTAGCCGTATCAATCCGGCGTTCGACATTCAGTACTGACTTGGATACGTTCACCAGCCGTCCGATTAAGGCCACCCCGCCGAAACGCTTTTCCGCCCAACGCCATGTAAACAGCGTCAGCGCAATCAAGGCCAAAACGCTGGCGATCATACTCGTGGTGTTCAGGCTGGTGTCGTCATATTGTATCGCAACGTTCGCCCGCAGTTGGTTCGTCACAATCCAAATTGCCATAAATACCAAGTAGGGAATCGCGAACGTCAACACCAATTTCCTAAGGAGTGCCCCGCTGTGCTGTCGGGTGTTGTTTTTGATGGCATCCACCAACTCCTGTTCAAGCCGGATGCTATCTTCGAGTGAGTGCAGTTCCATAACCATAAGCCTCAAATTCCATCTGTTATCGTGTGGTAAAGTTCCAGCGTTTCGCGGATCATACGCGTCGCGCTAAAGCTCGTTTCCAATCGGTCTCGTCCCATCATACCCATATGCTGTCGTAATGCCATATCTTTTAAGAGTTCGCTCATCGCATTTCGAAGTCCATTAACGTCGCGTGGGGCAACCAGTAAGCCTGTTTCTCGGTCGATGACGATTTCCGGTATCGCGCTGACCTGACTCGCGATAATTGGGGTTTGCTGCGCCATTGCCTCTAACAGCACCAAACCAAACCCTTCCCACAAGCTCGGCGCGAGTAGGATGTCGAGGGCAGCCATCAGGGCAGGCGCATCCGATCGCCAGCCGAGAAAATGAACACGCTGACCTAAGCCAGCCGCTTGAACCTGTGCCTCTAATTCCGTGCGGAGTAAACCCTCACCCGCAACTAACAAATGTGCCTTCGGAAACGTCTCGGCAAGTTGCACAAATGCTTCCAAGCCGTAGCGCACACCCTTTTGCTCGATCAATCGGCACACCATACCGATCAATTGGGCGTCAGCAGGTAATCCGAGTTCAGTAATCAGCTTTTTTCGCTCGGCTGCTCGGTCAAGTGGACGCCTAACCGTATCAAGTCCGTAGTAAATGCGGTGCATTTGTTTCGGCGTTGCCCCTTCAACTTGGATGCTAAACTGGGCAATTGCATCCGAGATCGCGATGCCTGCCGTTGTCATCCGCCATAGTATCCGGTTCACCACGCGTACTGGTGTACGATAACGAAACGCATCGTCATTATGCCGGCTGCTAATCACGGGGATGCCTAGCGACCGCGCGGCTAACGTTCCGTACAAATCCGCATGGATAAGATGCGTATGCACAATATCTGGCGCGAGAGCCGCTAACGCCTTCCGTAATCGCGGGATAATGGTCACATCTGCGTGATGCTGGATAACCATTGGCTCAACCGGAACACCGCGCGCGGTTAAGGCGCTGACGTAGTTTTGCATCCGGTTATCTGGCTCGACCAGCAAGATCATCCGTGCGTCAATGTGTTGGGCTTGAAAGCCGCCCAAAAGCGTAATCAGATATTGTTCGGCTCCTGCGATGCGGATGACCTTGATGATGTGAACGACACGCATCAGCTTACGACCTGCTTTGATACCATTCAATCGTCCGCTTAAGTCCGATCTCAAAATCAACGATTGGCTCGTAGCCAAGTAGCGACTGCGCCTTGGTTATATCCGCCCGCGAGTGTTTCACATCACCTGTGCGTTCCGCCGCGTGGATCGGTTCGATGTGTGTGCCCAAGTGGTCGTTGATACCCTTCACCAAATCCAAAAGATTGGTCCGCATTCCCGTTGCGATATTGATGACCTCACCGTTGGCTTTCGGCGCGTCTGCTGCGAGTAAGTTCCCGTGAACCACATTCTCCGCGAAGCAAAAGTCGCGTGATTGCAATCCGTCACCATAAATCGTTGGCGCTTTACCATCAATCATGCTGGTGATAAATAGAGGAATGACTGCCGCATACTGTGAGGTAGGATCTTGCCGTGCCCCAAACACGTTGAAATAGCGCAAGCACACCGTCTCCAGCTTATAGACTTGGGCAAAACTCTGGCAGTAATATTCGCCTGCCAGCTTAGAGACTCCATAAGGTGAAAGTGGTTTCGGCGCTGTCGTTTCCACTTGCTGCTCGGATATATCGTTACCGTAAGCCGCTGAGGAAGCCGCGTATACCAAGCGCCTCACGCCTGCATCCCGCGCCGCAATGAGGACATTTAATGTTCCAGTCGCATTGTGTTCATGTGACAGCAGTGGATTATCAATGCTCAGCGGGACGGATGCTAGCGCGGCATGGTGAAACACCGTATCCACACCCTCAAAAATCGGCTTTAGAGCCGCTAAGTCGGTGATGCTCACATCGTAGTATTCAACGCCTTTAAGGATCTCCAGATTTTCACGCTTGCCCGTAATCAGGTTGTCAATCACTCTTACAGTATGGCCGTCTCTCAACAAGCGCTCGGCAATATGCGATCCGATGAAGCCCGCGCCGCCTGTGACCACATAAATCTTTGACATGAATAGGCCTTAGTGTTGCGACGGCGGTACTTGTTGAGGCGCGCTTACTGCAGGCTTCTGATAATGCAAGCGCACCCACATCATGAGCAGGAAAAGCATCGCCATGAAGCACAATCCGGCGATACCAATATGAAGTGCAATATCCGGCGGCGCGGCGCCAACCAACAAGCCGATAAACCCAAAGATTAGACACGCGCCATACAGGATGAACAATGTCTGCCGTTGGCTAAAACCGATGCTCATCAAGCGGTGCGAGGTGTGGTCTTTCCCAGCCTGCGCCGGTGATCGGCCTTCGAGCAGTCGTGTAACGACCACCAGCGTAATATCAAACAACGGCAGGGCCAACACCAATATCGGAACCATCCACGTCACATTGAGCGGTTGCACCCCAAACTTAATTTTGATGCCGAGCGTTGCCAGTAAAAATCCAAGCGCCAGCGCCCCCATATCGCCCATGAAAACGCTGGCCGGACTAAAGTTGTAGATTAAGAAGCCAATCGCACTACCCGCGAGCGCTGCCGCTAAACTGGTCACCAGTGTTAGCCCCTGCGAAAAGGCAATGATGACGAAATAGGCTGAGGCAATTCCGGTGAGGCCAGCCGTCAAGCCATCCATGTTATCCATGAAGTTGGCAGCGTTGGTGACGGTTAACACCCACAAGATCGTGAGCGGAATGTCGATAAAAGGGGATTTGAATAGTTGGATGCTGATGCCGGATGCGACCAAGCCGAGCGCAGCGAAGATCATCGCGACAAGGCGAATGCGGATGCCGAGGTTGTAGCGGTCATCGAGCAAGCCGACAATCGCCAGAAAAAATGCCCCGGCCAGAATGGCCCCAAGTTCCTTAAGGTATTGGGGAGGGCTAAAAAGCATGACAGATAGGACGAGTGCCCCGTAAATCGCCAGACCGCCCATCATCGGTTTATGGTCTTGGTGAATCTTGCGCTGGTTCGGCTTGTCCACCACGCCCAGCCGCATCGCGATCCGTCGTGAAACGGGCGTTAAACCCAGTGACGCCGCGAAACCGAACAATAGAATAGGCACAAACTGCATCGCATCCATGAATAGTCTCCCTAATTCCGCGCCGATTATACCTGATAAATAATTTGGTATTAAGGCGAACCTATTTTCGGTTAGCAAGGAGAACAAATAAGACGTGCCTAATAAACCTGTTCGTGATTGTCGAAACCGAACGGTTGACCTTATCATGAAATCAGAACGATGTTGAGATAACAGTGGAATGGAAGATGTCTGTGGTTAAAACAGTCAATAAAGTCTCATCAGGCGATGAAATTCGTCAGGTGTTGTCCCTCACGTTAGCACTGAACGTGATGGTTGCCGTTTGTAAAATCATCATCGGAACGTGGAGCGGTGTGTTATCCGTTTCAGCAGATGGTGTTCACTCACTGGTTGATGCGTCCTCAAACGTGATTGCCTTATTAGCGCATCGCATCGCCCAACGTCCGCCCGACGCTGAACATCCTTATGGGCATCGTCGCTTTGAAACGATTGCCGCGCTGGGTATCGGCGCATTTTTGGTGGCGACCGCTTTCGAGCTGATTTCGGTCGCGCTGGGTCGTTTGCACGAAGGCGGCGAAGTGCCGGCTATTTCGCCCATAACCTTTGGGGTCATGATCGCCACCCTTGGCGTCAACCTCTTTGTAACGACCTACGAATTACGTGCCGCCCGTCGTCTAGGTTCTGATCTCCTGTCAGCAGATGCGGCTCACACACGCTCGGATGTGTTCGTTACGGTATCGGTGCTGGTGAGCATGGTGCTTGTTGCCCTGTTTAAGTGGGCATGGGCCGACATTGTAACGACCGTCGTGATTGTGGTTTTCATTCTGCATGCTGCTTGGGAAATCCTGAGTCATACGGGGCGGGTGCTGGTTGATACCGCGCCGTATCCCTCCGAGCAACTTTCGGAGTGGGTTGAGGCCTTGCCCAGCGTGAGCCGTGTGGTTCGTGCGCGCAGTCGTGGTTCTAAGGACGCTGCTCAGGTGGATATTGATGTTCAAGTCTCGCCCGAAATGACGGCAGCTCAAACCCAAGCCATTAGTGATGCGATCCGCGATGAGTTGGAGAACAAAATTCGTGGGTTAACCGAGGTCGAGGTGCATTTTGTTCCAGCGACTGATCGCCCCGCCGATTACGCCTTGATGGCGCGTGCTCGTGCTGACGCGCTCGGCTTAACCACGCATGAGGTCTACGTGCGCGATGACGACGATGGTAAAGTCATGGAGATGCACGTCGAGGTTCCACCGGGACAAACGTTGGGGAAGGCACACGAACAAGTTAGCCAATTGGAAACCGATATTCGGTCGCGTTTACCTGAGGTCAAAGAGGTCATTACGCACATCGAACCGGCTATCTCCGAGAAGCCGTTTGTGGATGGTCAGCGACAAGCGGAGTTAGCTGATTTCCGCCAGCAAGTCATTGACTTGCTCGACGAGAATTATCCTCAGGCGGATTGGCATAACATTGAAATTTATCCGACGCTCTCTGGTTTTACACTGGCCATGCATGTAACACTGCCGGCGCAAATTTCGGTTGAAGCGGCTCACCAAATTGCAGAAAGCGCCGAGGTTTTGTTACGCGCCCATTTACCTTTGGTGGAGCGTGTGACTATCCATACCGAACCGCCTGACGCGTAGCTAACGCTTTCTCGGACATGACATCCGCGAGCAGTGTATCCAGCATATAACAGCGGTACTTGTAACGTAAATCGATGGGCAGAAATTGATAGGGCTGGATGAGCTTACGGCAGGTCGGACGGTTACAGGTACAGGGCATCGACCAATAAGGGTCAATCTCGGTGGTGGAGTAATCCATCACGATTTCCTCGTGCACCTGAATGGACTTGAGCGCAATCACGCGCAGCCCGTTGCTCACAATCGAGTTCGGCTCGCACGAATGGTTCATAAAGTTCATTGGATTGGTGAGGTCGGGAGATAACCAAACCTCCTTACGGACGCCAATCCAATTCGGCCCCATCTTCGCGAATTCCTCTGAAAACGCTGCTGTAACGATTTGCCCCGTCACCTGGTAGATGGTTTCGCCTGCCGAAATCGGAATCGAGGTGAAGATGCCCCACTTATCAATAGTCGAGGCCGCTACGTAGATAGTATCAGTCAGCCATTTAATCGCCATGTAATACCGCACTTCTGGTTACTATGAATGTCATAGATGCCCATCAGACTCAACAATAATTGATGATGCGTTATTTCTCACTGGGCATTTTGTAAGACCCGCTGCTTGTTGGCTAAATCCACTTCGCTCATCAGCAGCAATTCAATGATGAATGGGCCACCCTTATCATTATTTGGTTCGAAACGAATACGACCCCCGTGCCGCTCGACGATTTCTTTGGCAATGGTTAGTCCTAAACCGGTTGTTACATTGCTGCCTTCGCTTGTCCTGAAAAATGGCTGAAAAATCTGTACCGCTTGATCAGGTCGGACGTTCATCATATCGCTGCCGACGCGGATAGCCGCATAGTTTTGTGAGCGACTCAATTGGATATTCATCTTGCCGCCCGGTGGCGTAAAGCTGATAACATAATTGATGATCTTACCGATGGCCTGTGTAATGCGGGCATTATCCACCATGACGTTCAACTTTTCGGGGGAGAAGGTTTCTTCCCAATCAATGCCTTTGGCTGTGGCAAAGGGACGTTGATCAACACAAATATCGCCGAGGAGTTTGGCAATGGGGGTGAACAGCTCGTGCAACTCGATGCTATGCTCACCGTAACGCGCTACATCAAAAATATCTTCTACCAAATCGGTCATCTGGCGCGTGACTTTATCAAGGACGCCGAGATATTCCTCTGCGCGCTCCGGTTTCTTCCGTGCTAAATACAGATGCGTTCTAAAGTTCGCCAGCGGCGTCCTAAATTCATGCGCAGCATGGGTGAAGAAACGATCCTTTTGGTTTTGGAGAATGGCCAGTTCTTCGAGGCGATGTTCAAGCTCAGTTTGAGAGTTTTCGGTTGAACTTAGGAGTTTATTAATCACGGTTGCCAAGCTGGAAATTTCGTCTTTTCCGTTGACGGTCACACGTTTGTGGAGGTCGTTACTCTCGCTGATGTCCACAACGGTGTGGCTCAAACTGGTCATACGTGCCAGCACCGAGACTTCTAAGACGTAAAGAATCGCACCACCAAAAATGACACCGAGGATAATGACCAAAGCGATAAAGTAGGCAAGCGTTTGTTTCCCCTGCTGATAGACGCTGCGCGGCATATCAATCCGCATGATGAGATCAGGCTGTCCCTGCATATTGTCAATAATTGCATAACCGGATTGAGCATCATCGCCTAAGGTCTGAACAAAGACGGGCGATGCCACGCCTAGATTGGATTTGGCTGTCGATACATCCGCCGGGACACTATTGGTGTTGTAAGCATAAACGCTGACGGGCAGGCCAATGGTTTGAGAGAGGTTTTCGGTTTCGTAGGCATCGAGGTAACGCCCTAAGATAACCGTACCGTTTGGTGGCCCATCAAAGTTTCCTTTCAGGATAGGAGCAGAGGCCACCATCATCTTCTGTCCGTCCAAATCCACAATGCCGGATTTGGTCTTGGTATTCATATCAACGGCCAATAAGAGTGGGTCGTGAGAGAGGGTATTGATGACGCTATCCGGGATCGTAACCTGTTTGCCCTGAGCAAGATCAAATCCGGAAGCGTCTAAGACTTTGCCGGATTTATCTATGAAGAGCATGACGTTCAGTTGGAGCGATTGGAAGGCATCATCCGAGATGTTGTTTGCTACAAAATCAGAATTATCATCATCGGCATATTGATAGGCATCGTCCCAGAATGCCCAATCGATGATGACTTTTTCCATGTTGCGCAAACGAGCCGTAAAAACATTAACCGCGCGCTTTGTATTCTGGTTAGCTGCATCATTGTCAAGTTTAACGTAGCTTTGGAGGATGACGAACTGCGCGATAATAAATACCGTTAACACCATCCCGGCGATCATGCACCCCGTGATGAGTAGAGTTTTCTTACGCAGCGTCATACAAGAACCCTATAAACGAATAGTTGTATGTCTCGATAATAGCATGTTTTCTTGTTATGTGTTACGTAAGTCTTAATGGAAGAACGAAGACGCAGATATGCTCATCTGCGTCTTACATTTCTCCCTTGCGAGAGGGATTTTAATTTGTAAGGGGTTAGTGTAACGCGATATTACTTCACGATTAGCACGGTCACCATGCCAAACATGCCATGAGGCGATTCCGCATGCGTCAGAACGTGGCAATGGAAGGCCCACACGCCTTCCTCGTCGGCGTTGATAATCGTGTCGTAGCGTTCGCCGGGGGCAACCGAGAAGGTATCTACAAGATAGGGGTTGGGAAGCGGATAACCGTCTTTAGCATAGACATATTGCGGGATAACCATGCAGGTGCATGGGGTGGATCATCAAGCCTTCGTTCATATAACGAACGCGGATGGTCTGACCTTTCTGTACCACAATTGGCTGCGTGTTGGGGAATTGGCGACCGTTGATGGTAAAACCCAAAGTCGTGTCGTTGAGGACAAAGGTGTATTCAGCGTCAACCTTTGGCTCTTTGGACTTATCCTTGGGTTCGATAATCAATGCGCCAAGTAAGCCGCTGGTCACTTGTTCGGCCGCGTTATGATGCGAGTGGTACATATGCGTACCGGAGTTACGGGCGGTAAATTCGTACGTGCCTGTCTCGTCCGGTTTCACCGGGTTTTGGGTGATAAAGGGGACGCCGTCTTGACTATTGGGTAAGCGGACACCATGAAAATGAATAGCGGTGCTCTGCTGCATCTCGTTCTTAAGGACGAAGCGCACTTTGTCGCCTTCGGTGAAGCGAATTTCCGGCCCGGGAACCATGCCGTTATAGGCCATCGCGGGAAAGGTCATACCGGGTGAGGTTTCCCACTGAATATCTTGGGCGACGAGGTTAAACACTTTGACATCCCCGTCCATCACCGGTTCCATCGGCTTGCGCCAGAAGTTTTCCTCTTTGCCCACGTTGCCTAAGAAGGCGGTTATACCTGCCTGATGCATCTTATCCATATCCTCAACGGTTTCTCCTGCTTGAAGGATAGGATTATTCTCGCTACTTAATTCAGGGGCGTTGAGCGCGCCGAACAACTCTCCCGGCTGCGAAAAAGCGGCTGCTGCGCCGACCGTTCCAACGCTAATTCCGGCTAATTTCAGGAAGCGACGCCGCCCAAATTGCTGTGCCATATTGTTCATCTCCTCATTTTGGTAAAGATGATTTCAGCTTAATACGCTGGCGGCATGACGACGTAGACTATTTGTCATGGAATTAACAGGAGGTGTTTCACTTGAGCAGCCGAGCGCCTCGAAGCTAGGATGGGTTTGTGTGGATCGCCCCGAAGCGATCCGATATTAAAAACCAAATTCGAGGAGTGGATATTCAAGGATGAGTACTCAACGTTCAACAGATACCGGTAGTGTGATCCTGCCTGTCGTGATTTTATTTGGTGGCTTGACGCTACTTTTGATCGGATTATTGGCCGCGCGACCGAACATTGCCCCTGTTAAGATGGTCGAGGCGACGACTTCTCCTATAGCTTCGACGCAGGTTGCGGAAGCGGTTACTGTGGAGTTGACACAGGCTGCTCAGGTTGTGCAATCTACTGTCGCTACACTTGATCCAGCTATAGTGAAGGCGGGCGAGGCGAATTTTCAGGGGACGTGTTCGGCGTGTCATGGTTTTAACGCGATGGGTATCCCCGGCCTCGGTAAGCCGCTCATCGGGAGCAAGTTTGTTAATCGCCTGACGGACGATCAACTGTTGGCATTCCTGCAAGTGGGGCGACCTGTTACCGATCCACTCAATACAACGGGTGCGCAGATGCCCGCACGAGGCGGTAATCCAAGTTTTACAGATGATAAGCTGCGAGAGATCATTGCTTATATCCGCAGCTTGAATGAAACTCCGAGCGCATCGACGACAGTGGCGACGACCTCTGCGCCTGTGGTAACGGATGTACCCGGTACATTTGCACCGCCTGACTTAAGTGGCTTGGCGGTGCCGACGAGTATTTCTGGTAGCGATGCTGGAACGAATGCCTTAGCAAATACGGCTGTGCCGACTGAAGCGGCAACGGCGGAAAGTACGGTTGAACCGTTTACGCCGACTGATTTGAGCGGCTTGGCTGCGCCTACGAGTATCGCGCACGAGTAGATTTCATCTTTAGCGTGTGAGTATCTTGTAAGAGGCGAGGATAAGCCTTTCGGCCAACCAATCGGGCAGCAGGCGACGCATCCAAGGGACGCTGAATTCTTGACCAGTGGTGACGGTATAACGCAAGCGTGGCGATGAACTTTCTACTGCTCTCAGAACCACGCGGGCGACTTTCTCAGGTGGTGGGCCGTTCCCTACATTTGACTCGTGGATGGCGAGTACTTTTTCGCGGATTCCATCATAAGCCGAGATTGGATTGGATGGTGGTACAGCGACAATAGCCGTGTCTATATCACCGGGTTCGATGAGTGAGACGTGAATTCCAAACGGACGTAGTTCGTAGCGGAGTGAGGTGCTATATCCCTCAAGCGCGTGTTTGCTAGCCGCGTACAGTCCCAAGTAGGGAACGCCGATGAGACCTGCCAGCGAACTGATGTTCATGATGTGACCGTGTCCTGCTTGGCGCATGTGAGGTAGAAGGGCATTGGTCACGCGGATGACACCGAAGAAGTTGGTTTCAAAGAGCTGGCGGGCATCTCTGGCAGTGGCTTCCTCGACCGCACCTGCAAGGCTGTGGCCTGCGTTGTTAATCAGCACGTCGAGGTGACCCGCTTGGGCGACGACAGCCTCCGTACACCGTTTTACCGAGTCGTCATCACGTACATCAAGCTGAAGCAGGGAAAAGCCGTTCAACGTCGCGGATTGGGGTTGGCGACTCGTGCCGTAAACCTGATAGCCCTGACTCGTTAGCAAGGTGGCTATGGCGAGACCGATGCCGCGTGATGCGCCTGTGACGAGTACGGTTTTCATGACTGGAAGTCCTCAACGGTTTTGCTGCACAAATTGCATCATCCGCCATTTTACCGCCGAATTGTCGCGCGGCAGGCTCGCTTATATCCGCTGAATTGACGTTTGTGCATGGCGGCTGGCCCGGCTGATGCCGCTGAAATGGCGCATGTGCAGCGGATGCAGCCGAGTGTTTCGCCGCGTCGGAATTGTCGGTGCTGCTCTGGCGGCTGTAAGGGAGGATGGCGCTGAAAGGGCAAATACAGAATTAACCGCAGAGACGCAGAGAACACAGAGGGACATGGTTAAATACCTAGACTGACAGCGAACCGATGTGTCTATCGTAGCAGATTCGCAAGGCGTTTGGGTTACTTTTTATTCGAACATTTGGTAACTGTTTTACGCGGGTTGCACTAACCATTTTGAGGGAGAATAGTGATCCAAGAGGTTAGAGCGTGGTTTGTTTTTGGTAGAAAGGTTTGGGTATTCAAACATAAGATGCGCGGTTTGAGTTTACAAGTGCGGGCGGGATTACGCTGTTTCAAAAATTGGGGCGGAGAACGAAAATCAGACCCCTAACCCTAGCCCTTTCCCCGTAGTAACAGGGCAAGAGAACCATTCGAGAGCACACATAGGTGCTCCCCTACAAGAAACTCTTCAGTCGTTTAAGTTCAAAAGCGACTTCAAATATGAGAGGTTTGAGTTCACAAATTGGGGGTGGAGAACGAAAATCAGACTCCTAACCCTTGCCCTGTTACTACGGGGAAAGAGAACCATTCGAGAGCACACATAGGTGCTCCCCTACAAGGCAACCCTTCAATCGTTTAAGTTCAAAAGCGACTTCAAATATGCGTGGTTTGAGTTTACGAGTGCGGGCGGGATTACGCTGTTTCAAAAATTGGGGTGGAGAACGAAAATCAGACCCCTAACCTAACCCTTTCCCCGTAGTAACAGGGCAAGGGAACCATTCGAGAGCACACATAGGTGCTCCCCTACAAGGCAACCCTTCAATCGTTCAAGTTCAAAAGCGACTTCAAATATGCGTGGTTTGAGTTTACGAGTGTGGGCGGGATTATGCTGTTTCAAAAATTGGGATGAAGGCGGAGAAGGCATCCCTAACCTAACCCGAGCTGCTACCTTGCTCTACGCTCAGTCGTAGATCGCCAGCAAGGGATGGATGTAATAAGAAGAGACACAAAAGATAGCGCGGAGACATTTACATGATCACCGAAAGCGAGGATGAATAGGTGAACATTTTGTAACTCTTTGGCGAGGAAGTTACCAACCATTTTGAGGGCGATACGATGTCGCAATGGTTGAGGTTTGATTCGTATTTGGTTTATGTCATTGATGAGGGGTGATGGGTTGGAGGAAAGAGTGGACGGACACGGCATGCCGTGTCCCTACAGAAGGCGGCGGACGTAGCACGCTGCGTCCCTACACTGTTCGTTTATTAGCTGGCTGCCGCTGCGGTTTCGGTTTTTTCGGAGATTGTGCCAGCGGTGGGGCGGGTATAGAAGGCGATTTGATCTTTGATAAATTCGTAAGTGGGCTTGGGATCACGATAGACCCATGCCACATTTTGCGCCTTTGTACCATCGGGTGTTTCCAAATCAATCCAGTAGCAAACGCCCTTATACGGACAGGTATAGGTGCGTTCGGTTACTTTGAGGTGATCCATATTGACGGCTTCGGGTTTGAAATACCAGTTGCCCTCGAATACACGGACGGTATGGTTGTCTTGGGCGGTGGCGATAACTTCGCCGTTGTTCCGCTCTTTCACGATAAAGGCCATGAGTTCAACGCGCTCCACAAATGATTGGTTGATGATCTTTATACTGTAGAGCCGGATTCTGAGTTGGTTCTTACCACTGCATTAAGAAGCTCTAACATCGGTGAAAAGTGTAAAGGGAAATCCTCATCCCTAAGCCCCTCCTAGCTACCTTGCGCTCCGCTCAGTCGCTAGTCGCCATTTCATAGAGAGCGGGATAAATCCTCGTTTTGAGTGAGCAAGGTCTTATCCTTTTAGAGTGTCGTCTCCTGAAATTTCATTCGCAGAGGGGAACAAAACAATGTAATAAGGAGGGGATTTGAGGACGCTCATTTATAGCGAAAAGCGCGATTTTAAAGCCGCGGCTGTTGAAAGGTTGGGAGATTAGATGCGGCGGAGGATGCTGTAGCGGTTGGCAGCGTTGCCGAGGCCATCGGCGCGATAGGTGTCGATCTCGGTGAGGCCGGTGGCGGCGATGAGGGCTTCGTGTTCGGAGTCATCGGTGTAATGGCAGTAGCGGAGGCTGAACGCGCCACGTCGCCAGTCGAGCAGATAATCATTGGGTTCGATCTGGAGATCGGTCGGCCACTCGGTGATACGGTCGCGGAAACGTTCGTACTCGTAGAAGCGCCATGCGGTAAACACGAGTAATCCACCCGGTTTGACGCGTGCCGAGAGCTTGCGCATAAAGGCTTGGCGATTGGCGTAGCCGGGAAGGTGATGCATGACGCCGAGCAAGACGACCAAATCATACTCACCAGAGTCAGGCGGATTTTCAATGATGTCACGCATTTCCAGCGAGGCAAATAAGCCGTGCGTGTTGTTTAAGGCTACCTGCGCGTGGCCTAATAGCGCCTGATTGGAGTCGATGCCGTGATAGGAGATGAGGGCTGAATCAGACGTGAGCAGCGCATCTGTGGTTGTTGGAGAATAGAGTGTATCCCGCGCGGAGGCATAGCCAACAACTGAATGCTGCCGACTGACATCCGAGGCCATGAATGGCTCGTCGAGTTCGTCCAGTG
Organism: Scortechinia acanthostroma; assembly: GCA_011319215.2. NCBI lineage: Eukaryota > Fungi > Ascomycota > Sordariomycetes > Coronophorales > Scortechiniaceae > Scortechinia > Scortechinia acanthostroma. Next base: position 14,809 of record JAABUG020141947.1, read on the forward strand.
GCGGAATAAGGTTGTCGTGCAGAAAGAGCGCAAAACGGGCGTTGCCACAACCCACATCTAATACCGACAAAGGCATCGGCATATAAGGCAGAATACGCTGCCATCCGGGCCACGCCGCACCGCGCGTCTGATCAAAGTCGTCAGCGACGGTGGCGTAGAAATCCCGATTGATCTGGTTAAGCTTGTTGATCGTTTTGGCGTCCATAGCAGCTAGGTTAAACGTTTAAAGGCAAAAGGGAAAGGGTAAAATTGTTATGGTTTTTGTAATATGTTTAAGCGTTGTGCGTGAATCGAAATATTAAGCCACAATAGAATACATGAGTTTTATGAGAGGAGTAATTATGGTCACAGTCAAGCGAGTGGATGTTACATCAGCAATGCGCGTGGGGGCGCTGGTTTACGCTATTGTGTTTACGTTGTTTGCCTTGATATGGGCAGTTTTCCAAAGTGTGATTCTCAATGGGCTGGCGTCGATGGCCAATAATGGGGCGTTTTCGGTGAATGGTGTTCCGCAAGGCTTTAGCGCGAGTTCGATTGCTACGGCGGGATTAGCGGGCTGCGCCTGTGGTTATCTCGTGGGCGTTATCAGCGCAGCTATTGGTGGCGGGATCGCAGGGCTGTTGGTGGCGATTAGCTATAATCTGGTGGCGAATTGGTTTGGTGGATTGCGTGTGCAACTGGATAGTGACGACCCGTACGAGAAGATGAAGCGCGAACTGCCGACACCGTAACGCCTCGCGTCCTCTATTTGTCGAGGAGTTTGGTGTTGATAGCTGACCAATTGAGATTGGGTTCTTGTTCTTTTAAGAAGGCTATGGCGGCGTTGAGGTCGGTCAGGACGCGATAATGCTGCGCGGTGCTCATCTCGGGTAAGATGCCACCTAGAAAATTGATCACCGGGCTGGTGGCAACGGTTATTACCCATCCAACCGAGATGTGATTGAGGAAGGCTGTCGCTTTGCTCATATCGGATAGATTGGTTGGGACCGCTCCCAGATAACGTCCATCGATGATGATATGCACAGGAGCTTTGCCTTTTTCGAGCATGGTGAGGACTTTATCACTGCTGTTTTGAATGTCCTCCAGCGTTTGGTCACCAAATCCGCGATAGAGAATCACGCGTTGTTTGATATACCAGCCGATTACCGGCTTCATACCTGCTCCTTTGTTTCAAACCACATTACATTTGCATACTATAACATATATTTGCCGCTCGGCTACATGTCTGTTTGTGAAGTTTATTGTCCGTAAATAGGGTCAAAACCCCTGCCTTTTAGGCAGGCCGTTTTAACAGAAGATCGAGCAGGGCGC
>JAABUG020142058.1:0-16108 GCA_011319215.2 Scortechinia acanthostroma
GCCAATTGCTGGGGGTCGAGATACGCCATTGCTCCAAGGAGATCGCAGGCTCCCTTTTGACTGCGCCATTGTGTGTCGTCAAGACCATCGAGGAGAGTAGGGAGAATCTTCTTCACACCGTACGAGCTGAGATTGGAGAAACAAGCCTTTGCTGCGTCGAGGCAAGCATCGCGAACGTCGATGCTGGGATCACCGAAACCGGCAAGGAGCTGGGGCACGATCTGAATAATATATGGTTCAAAGGTGCGCCCGAGGATGGTGGCGAAGAGTTCGAACGCCAACAGGGCGCCCAGTCGCTGATGTGCCTCTTTCTTATTCTCAGTGGCGTCCTTCAGGTGAGACATGACCTGGTACTCCCGCAGAGTGAAGATGCCCCTGCCATGAACGATACCAGCCAGACCGTAAGCCGCGCCACGCTGGGTAGCATAATTCTTGGTCTGCAAAAGTTGATCCAGCATCTCTTGTACATACTCTCCACTCTTTGGCCCGCAGAGACGAATCAGTGGCGGAAGACAACCGGAGACGGCTGATTGCACAGTTTCCGACGGGGTCGGGAGTGTAGCCAGAAGTCGCTTGATGACTGTTTGCAACCGCGGATCGTCCGACTTGAGATGCTGAGCCAGGGAACCGTAGAGGACAACCACTGCTTCATTGAGAAGATCCGAAGTCTGGCTTCCTTTGTCTGAAGTTTCCAGTGTGGATTCGAGCATTTCCATCAACTCCTCAACTCTCTGCTGGCCGCGCGAGGCGACGACGGATCTGCCGCTCTCAGCCATTTGGGATCTCACCACCGAGTTTCTGTCGATCAAGGGCCCTCTTTCGATCAGAAACCGAAGGAATGAGACAATCTGATCGCCTTCGAAACTATTTGTCATCGCACCAAAAGCGAGGGCAATGCCACTGCGGCATTCCCACTGGTCTGCGGTATCTACCTTGAGCGGCATTCCATACTTGTCCTTCGCGGGCTGCTTGGGCTTCACTTCCTCCTCATACATCGACTGTAATTGCAGGACGATATCCCCGAAAACGGACGGGTTTAGCTCCACTGCATGGCCCAAGGCGCGGGCAGCAGCGCCTCGGAGTTGGGGGTCCTTGGACGAGAGGTATGGAATGATTTTGCCGTACGACGTCTCATCAACGTCGAGGCCATTTTCTTCCCAGATAGTTTCAGCAATCTCCACGTTCTCCTCTACCTGATCATGACAGCCCAGCCAGATGTGCTCAGAGAAGTCCAGGTCAGTCAGATCAATTTCAGACTCGATAACCTGGAGCACCGAGGTTCGGACGGTTGTATCTGAAATGATGGTGCCTTGCAGAAGAACATTAAGCTCATCATTGGTGATGTTGGATGAAATGCATCTACAAAAATCAAAAAGGGTATCCTTGATCAACTTGTAGTGCTGAGTAAACTTTTGCATGGCAGTAAGCAGGTGTTCCAGGACCTCAACGCGGGGAAGACGGTTATCAGTGACTGTCCAAGAAGCGTTAGCAATTCCGGGTCCTAATCATCTTCTTGAGCGATGCCAGAACTCACATGAGCCTGAGTGGAATGACAGGAACTCCAGCGCCAGAAGCAACTGCTCTCCTTCTTCTTCCCCTTTGACTTCTTCGATGCCACCGCGGCTTAGAACCATGAATATCAAGGGAAGGATATATGCCAAGGATGTCATGTCGAATGGGCGCTGTTCAGAAGCAAAGCGAAGGCGATAAAGAATTCTTGTAACAAGCCCTGCCAAATGGTCAATAGGTGCCTGAACTGCTAATGATATGCGAACACTCACCACCGAGTGGTTCGGCTTCCATCTCAGCTGGAAGATGGGATCTGCCAATTGCTCGTAGAGTCGCGACACCGACAAAGGGGCGAAGGGGACCCAGACGCGACGAGACTTTCTCAGCGCATTTCACGTAAGCTTTGGAGACGACGTCACCGGCGAACAATCCCACACCAGCTCGCGCCAGAGACAGCAACGAGCTTACAGCCGGGTTGATCCACCCATCAGCATCAACGGCTGGCCCGCTTGCAAGCCCCTGAATAATGCCGGCGCCTCTTTCGACTCTCTTCACTTCCTGTAGGACCTCCTCACGAATCTTGGATTCCTTTGCAAGTTGAGCTTTGACCTTCGCTTGTTCTTCCGTGGTAAGCTTCTTCTGCGTTTGACCTTTCTTCTGAGCTAATTGCGCCCGCAGCTCTTCTTCCCATTTGAGGGTGTCATAGTCTTTGGTATTCTTGTCGAATGTTGCCTGCTTCGACTTGGTGTTGAGGACATCAACGAACATGGTTCCCTCTGGAGTGCGGGCAATGGCTACATCTGTTGGTGTGAACCTGGAAAGATGCGATACATCCAAATCGTCTCTGACCTGCCGAATCAGGCGAGGGACCATAGTGTCTGGTGCGACAAATGCCAGGTCTCCCGCAGCACTCCAGACAGCGGCATCAATCCCAGGGACTTTCGATTGAATGGGGTCCTGCGCCAAATTAGCATCTTCTTTTCTATTCTGGATTAACAACTGGAGACTAACCTCCTGCACCCGGGTCAATTGCTTCATACAGTCATCCGGATATTCGCGAACAAGATTACCAGGATCTGTACCAGTCCTCAAGCACAGTGCGATCCAGGAAACATTGGGAATCAGTTCTGGCCTGCAAAGTACAAGAAGCTGAACGAGTTGAAGCTTCAGATCAGAGCGAATCTTATCGGACTGTATATCGGCAGCAGAAGGACAGATGGCCTTCGCGACGAGGTGAAGGAGTTTCTCACTTGCCGGTCCTGCAGACGATGCGGCAGACTCTTTCTCCGCCGTTCTCAAGGCGAGAATCCACGTCCACAGAGCTTCAGTGACGACGCGACCCATCAGTTCCGATCTTCGCAGATAAATTCCCAACAGCGCATGAGAAGCTTCCTCACGGACATTTGTGCGAAGTCCGGGAGCCGTGATAGCGTAAATGAATGCCTGAGCCCATGCCATCTTGGCTGCATCTTCGGTGCTCTCAAACTTGGATGCGGACGAAACAGCCACAAGGGCGCGAACCATCCACTGGATCTCTGGTGGAGATGTCAATTTGGTATAAGCCTTAGGGTTCAGGAGAAAAGAAGGCTTTGGACTGAGGACCATCGACTGTGCCACAGTAGTTTCCCAGTCCGCCTTGTCCAAGTCCTGGGCTGTAGATGCCCGTTCGTAGAGGGCAAGGTATACAAATGCCGCGGATAAAGAGCCATTCTGAGCCGAAGGTAAAGGATTTGAAGTTACCTCCTTGAACAACTCCTTCATCTTGCTGAGGAACTTGGTGACGAATGGTTCAACCCCGGAACTAGCTAGGGTTGATGCCTCAATACGCCAGAAGACGTCTCCAACAATCAGTTGCCATAGCTTCCGAAATGGAATACGCTTATCTGCAATTCCTTTGACGATGGCATTGATAACATCGTCACTAACTTTCACCTTGGATTGCAGGAGGAAAGTAAGATGCTTGCAAAGGGCCATAATTTCTTGTTCCAACGCTACTTCATTAGATTCCCGCGAGAAGACAGGAGCTAATCCTTGCACTATGTCTTTGGAGACATTCTCAGTGGGGAGGATAGCACAGAGCGCCTGCGCATACACAGCACGATGCTCTGGACTAGTGATCTTCTGGGTCTTGAGGGGTCCGATGATCTCACCAGCAATCTTCACAAGCCACTCCTCATTTCTAGACTTTGAGAGAATGGATTCAAGAGACTGCACAGCACCTTGCCTAATAGTCGCATTGTTTGACTTCATGCTGGAGAGAAGGTGCTTCAGGAGCCGAGAGAAGAGAACCTCGGACAGGTCGAAGTCCTCCGGTAACGATGAGCATAGTGAAGGCACCAATCCACCCAATACCACCTCTGGAGCACGCAAGAGGGATTTCTCAAGAGGAGGTACTAGCTCCGACGTGAAGTCCTCGTAGGTAACAAAAGAGGCAAAGAAGTCAGACAAGCCACTCGCGATGTGCTTTGGCACTGCAGCTTTTGAGCCGATCAATTCTTTGACGTAGTATGCGAGGATCATTTTCTTCTCTTTTTCCAGGACGGCCTTGCTGTTCGGTAAGCGAGCACATACACCAGAAACAACACCGAGGAAGGGCGCATTCTTCTGCCCCGCCGCCGAGTCACCAGTCAGCCGAGCGACTGACTGGCGGACAGCATCCTCGCCCCAATTGTCTGACGAGAACACGGCGCGTAGAGCACGTCTCGTAACAGTAAGGGCAGACTGCTTCACTGTTGGTTTGGGACGAGCGGCAAGACAAGTTTCAAGAGCCTTTGCATCCACAGCGACAATGTCCAGTACGATCGAGAGAGGGGTGTCCGGGTCATTCTTCAGTATCTGCAGCAGAAGGGAGCACCACTCCAGCAGGACAAACGCGGAAGACGGGGCCAATCCGGGTTTAGAGGCCTCTGTGTGCAGTTTCTGGGTGAGGTATTTCAGATCTTCGGTCGGAACGGGCGCCTTGAGTAGTGTGCGCAGACATTGCTGGACGGCTTGTCGAGAAGGACGATCGACGTAGAACGGATAGGTTGTAAAGAGAAGTCCAAGAAGAGATTGACGGATTTCTTGTGGTAATTCAAAGCCTAAAAGTCGAAAAAGAACAGAGCGCGTGAGCAATGTGCATGCCGGAGGGCTGATTCGGAGGGGTGAGCAACAACCAACTTACCAATTCTATCGCGGAGCTCCTGGAGAGCACGAGTTCTGCGAGAAGTCGAGCTCGAAAAGAGAACGTCTCGCAGGCTCTCCAGGTCTCCTGATTTCACCTGTTCCCATGGAAAGTCGTCCATGTTAGGTGGACTGGAGCATGTCGGCGTTCGCTAGAAGCCTTCCCGCAATGCTGTCATAAGAGTTTTCGACGTTGTGGGGGAGGAGCTCCGTCAACCGCAGCCGACATCATCGGCCCTCTCTCGCGTCCATGGAGAACTTTTCATCATACAACGCTCTCTCTCACACGCTAAAACCCCCGCGGGCCCAAGAACCTCCGTCGATATTTCGAGCGCAATTTTCGTGCGGCTCGTGGGGTTGAATCGGTCTTAATCGAGTCTCGCTGGGACCCCTCTGAGCGAGGCGGACCTTGGACTCGAGAGTCATGCCCTCCAACAACAAACGAAAGAAGAAACCGGCCTCCAATCCTGCTCGGGGCTTTGCGACCGTTTCTGTACCCTCAAAACCAAAGTCGGTCGAGTCGGCGACCCCTACATCGATCGCTGATTCCAGATCAGTCACTGAGAGTGACCGGCCAACGCCCGCGGAACCGAGCCAGCCACTGTCCGAGAAGCGAGAGCCTTCCTCCCTACAGAACTATTCGCCGGAGGAACTCGAGAAACATTTGGAGAATGCAGAGTTGCAGTTACTGGTTGAAAAGCTTGCTGTCAAATGCAAGAACGATGCCGCCCGCCAAGTCACAAAGCTCGAAACTGAGCGGAGGGTCTTGCGGCAACAGGCCGTCTCTCTGAATCTTCTGGAGTGGCTTCCAAAAGAAGCGCAGGAACTAATTTTCAGCCTTGCCGAAGCAGAAGAAGGCGAAAGCAGACCTCCATCAGGACGCGAGTCAAGTAGCTTGAAGAAGTCGAGCTCTGAAGAAGAGCTGTACATGAGACTTTGGACGTTGCGGGAGACGCTCTTGAAACTTGGGTTCCCCGAAGTGAAAGTTGAGGAGGCACTGAAACATGTGCTGCTTTACTTGCCCGGTACATCTACAAGTTCTAATAGAGATGTGGTTCCTTACCTGGATGAGTCTTTGGACTGGCTTGCCTTGCACTGCCTTCCCGCGGAACTACCATCTTATACACAGTCAAGTGCTCAAACACGCAATGAGTCAGAACGACTCGTCTCTTTTATTTCCGGTAAAGTTTAAGCTGTGACCATCTACGGAGTGTAACTAACGCCCAATAGAGGGTCGGCCGACAGAATCCTCGCCGTCAAAGGTAACGAAGGTTGACAACAAGCCGAAGAAGTCGAGGAATGTAAAGATAGTCACTCCTGCCGCCTCAAGTCCTTACGATTCTGATAGCTCTCTTGACCCTGACACCTTGCTTCCTAAATTCCTGGAATTGCAAACGAAGCTGTACGACCTGCGACCAGAATTGTTCGACCAGCCAAAGAAGGGCAAGAAATCTGGCCGTGAGCAGGCAAATGTCAGCATAGACGATCCCCAGGTTGCGAGGCTTCAGCGTAAACTTGCAAGCATTGAGAATGACGTTTTGTTCGACCGCGATGAGGCCGAGTACCGGTGGAGGGAGAAGCTTGATGACCTGAGAAGGGAAGCAGCATTCTCCAGACGTGTTGCTCGCGACGAGGAAAATGGTGCGCCTGTGGAATCCGAGGTCAAGAAGCCGGACGAGGCATCGACCGAGGCAGAGAGCAGTGCCGAACTCATGGTCGACAACGGAGATACTGCAGATCTTCTTGGAGATATGTTCCAGACCGAAGAGCCAATTTTGGAGACTGGTATCATTACAGAAGAGCTCAAAAAGGCCTCTGTCACGATGCGTGACTTTGGTAAATGGACTGGGCTCAGTCCTCGACGGGTCCTGGAAGAGACGTGCAAGTCCAGGTATGAGCCTGCGGGCGCTTCTTTCGTGGTAGATCAGACAACTCATAATACTTCAGGGATACCGGATGTACCGTTACTTATAAAGACTCCTCACTCTCATCACATACGAATCGAAAGGCGGTCGAAGTCAGGTGGTCGAAACCTCAAGACGTTCCATTTCCCTTGGAAGTGGATATGGTCACCCATAAATCGAACTCTTACACGACATTTGTATCAATGGAGTCGGTTGCTACATCTACCTCCCAACAGGCAGAGGCTTTCGTGTCTACGATAGCTCTTTTCATTTTATTCCCGCAAAACTCGAAGGAAGGAAAAGCGTATCTGCGATTGCCGGCCGTTTGGCGGGATCTGTGGACTGAGTTGGCAGACGTCAAAAAGCTTCAGGAGGAGGAAGTTGACAAAAAGGTTGTCAAAGGCCTTAGGACACTGATTCAAGAGAACCAAGGAACCTTTGAAGATGATGTTGTACTGTCGGATAATTTCCGGCGGAGGAATGGCGCACCTGGCAAAGCAGAGTCTCCTGGAAGGGTCAGCGCCAGGGTCCCGGAGTCTGATGAGCAACTGAAGAGAATATGGGCGGAGAAATCCTCCACACCTTCCTTCCAACACATGCTTCAGGGACGGATGAACCTGCCGATCTGGGAGTTCAAGGACGAAATTCTCAACACGCTCGAAACGCATCGTGCCGTTATCATCTGCAGTGAGACAGGAAGTGGAAAAAGCACACAGATACCTTCGTTCATCCTTGAACATGAGTTGAAACACGGCCGTCATTGCAAGATCTATGTGACCGAACCTAGGAGGATCTCTGCTATATCCCTGGCTCGCAGAGTCAGTGAGGAGCTTGGGGAAAGTAAGGCAGACGTTGGGACGGCTCGGTCTCTGATTGGTTTTGCTGTTAGGTTGGAAAGCAAGGTCAGCCAGTCCACGAGACTGGTATTTGCGTACGTATCATGCTCGACTTTCAGAAGACATACTGACCTGATGCAGTACAACTGGAGTGGTAGTACGGATGTTGGAGCGTCCGGAAGACTTTAAGGACATTTCTCATGTTGTTCTTGACGAGGTCCATGAACGGTCCATTGACAGCGATTTCCTTCTGATTGTGCTTCGGCGACTGATGCAGAAACGGTCCGACTTGAAGTTGATACTGATGTCGGCTACTCTCGAGGCACAACGTTTCTCTTCATACCTCGGTGGCGTTCCTGTGCTGAATATACCTGGACGGACGTTTCCCGTCGAAATGAAGTACTTGGAGGATGCCATCGAGCTGACCAACTATCGCCTACTGGAAAACGAGGGAAATACTGTGTTTGAGGATGATGTGGACGATACGCCATCGGAGAATGGGGAAGGCGACACAGCTGGTGGCCTGCTGGCCACTCTCGAAGGATATTCCAAGCAAACCCGCGAAACGGTGCTCAAGTTCGACGAGTATCGCCTCGACTACCAGCTCATCAAAAATTTGCTCGTGAAACTCGCTTCGGCACCGGAGATGGCACCCTACAGCAAAGCCATCCTGGTGTTCATGCCCGGCATGGCGGAAATCCGTCGTCTGAATGATGAGGTTCTCTCAGATCCTATCTTCCAAACAGGCTGGATTGTACATGCACTTCACTCTTCCATTGCCAGCGAAGACCAGGAAAAGGCGTTTGTTGTGCCTCCAGAGGGCACGAGAAAAATTGTCATTGCCACAAACATTGCAGAAACAGGTATGTTTGCAGGGCTGCCACGATTATCTGATTCTGACTTTTCAGGTATTACCATTCCGGATATCACGGCAGTCATCGACGCTGGCAAGGAAAAGACGATGCGGTGGGTATTATGCATCGATTCATGCAAGATCCTGCTGACACATCCAGGTTTGACGAGAGACGACAACTTTCGAGGCTGGTGGAGGCCTTTATCTCGCGTGCCAATGCAAAGCAGCGCCGAGGAAGAGCTGGACGAGTCCAGAGAGGTATCTGTTTCCACTTGTTCACCAAGCATCGACATGATAAACTGGTATGTCAAATATCCTGTCGTTATCCACCGATACTAACAGCCACGCAGCTCGCAGAGCAGCAGACACCGGAGATGCTTCGGCTATCATTGCAAGATCTTGTACTGCGTGTAAAGATCTGCAAACTCGGCGAGGTGGAGCAGACTCTCCTCGAGGCATTGGATCCACCATCGTCCAAGAACATACGCCGTGCGATTGACTCGCTGAAAGAAGTCAAAGCTCTTACAAACTCGGAAAGTTTGACACCTCTGGGCATGCAGCTTGCCAAATTACCCCTAGATGTCTTCCTCGGAAAGTTGATCATCCATGGCGTGTTCTTCAAGTGCCTAGACGCTTGCATTAGCATTGCCGCCATTCTCTCATCCAAATCGCCGTTTGTCAATACCATGGGATCCAACAACCAGAAAGATCTTGCGAGGCTCTCATTCAAGAAGGGTAGGTAACTTATTGATAAAGCGAGACTATGCTAATGTTAGTCCAGGCGATTCCGACCTGCTGACCGTGTACAATGCGTACTGCGCGTGGAAGCGCACGAGAAGCACGCCGGGGGCCAACGAGTATGCCTTTTGCCGGAAGAACTTTCTCAGTTCGCAGACGCTTTTGAACATCGAAGACATCAAGATGCAGCTCATAGTCTCCCTTGCAGATACAGGGCTTCTAAACTTAGATCCGACGCAGAAGACTTTGCTGAACAGGTATTCACACCTGCCCTGTATCTATTGTAAACTCTAAACTAACACAACGCAGAGCCCGCTCCGGCGGCCGCCAACGGCAATTCTTCACCATCCCCGAGGACTATGATCTGAACAGCAACAACGACGTCGTCGTCAACTCGGTCATCGCCTGGAGTTTCTACCCGAAACTGCTCACCCGCGAAGGCAAAGGCTGGCGCAACGTCGCCAACAACCAGTCCGTCACCCTGCACCCGACCTCGGTCAACAAGCACGCCGACGCCTCCCTGAAATGGCTCTCCTACTACCACATCATGCAGGCCCGCAACCGGAACTACAACGCCTTTGAGACAACCGCCGTAGACGACTTTGCCATTGCGCTGCTGTGCGGAGAGGCTGAATTCAAGGTGCGTAGCCCCAGCCCCTTCTTCCCTTGCAAAGATGAAGGTAGTTCTGACTGATGCAGATGTACTCTGGGGTTATCTCCATCGACGCGAACCGCATCCGCTTCGCGGTCCGCGACTGGAAGGCCATGCTGGCGCTGAAGATCCTCAGTGCGCGGATCCGGGAGATCCTCGCGGGTACGGTCGGCGACCCTCAGAAGGTGCTGTCGTATAAACAGCAGCAGTGGGTCGGGATCTGGCAGCAGATTTTCTCGCAGGCGGGGAAACGGATGTCCGAGAAGCGTGATCGTGATCGCTTGATTACTTGCTAGTGCATGAATGGGTTATAGACGATATGATACGAGCTCGCTGGCAGGCAACAGGTAGAATAGAAGTTATTGCAATGATCAATAGACAAAATGAGACGGCATCAATTGTATGACAAAAACTACCCCCATACATCCTCCTGCCACTTATTCTTCCTCTTGATCGCCTTACTCCACTCGTTCAATTCGGCCTCACTCCAACCCCTAGCCGCTCGCATCGCCTTCCCAACCGTCCTTTCCACCTCGCGGGCCATCCCCGCCCGGCCACAGATATACACGTTCGCACCCTCGTCAATCAACCGTATCACCAGCAACTTCCCACCAAGCGCAGCCTGCATGTCCTCAAGTTCCTCCCTGTAGATTAAATCCAGCGTCGGGGCCCTACACCCGAAAAACAGGATCATCTCGCCGATTTCCTTGCCAATGACGCTCAATTGGCGGCGCTCGGCGATGAAGGCGCGGAAGGGGCGAGCCCTGTGCCTGCTGCGATCATGAGCAGCGGGCATTTGGCCATGAGGGGGAGTTTGAAGCGGGTGCGGCGGAGGTGGGCGCGAGCCAGCCGGTGTGCAAAACCTTCGGCCATGCCGGACTGCGACCCCCAAAAGACCACGATGTTCTTGCCCGTCTCCTCCATTTTCTGGGCAATGTTGCGGGTCTGCTTATTTTAGCATTGGAGCCAGCCGCGCCGCCATTCTTCAGTTGTGGCCGTTCGTACACAAGATGGAGACACGGATCGGACTGGTCCCAGAGAATGCCTCGGGAGACATAGGTTCCCTAAATGATGCTGGGGACAGTCAACGCAGCATAGTCGGCAGCATCAGAAGAAAGACAAGCGATCTCATCGTCATCGTCATCAAACACAATTATTCTGTATCTGGACGATGGCTGTCAATCCCCAAACGGAAACATTCCCCGCGGGGAAAACTCCCCTTGTCGGCTCAAGCCTCAGGCCTCAGCTCACTCTCAGTCTGACCACAACCAGATCCAGAACCAGATCCAGCCTGAGACTCCGCTGCCACCACCCTACTTCCCTTTTTCGGTCGTCCAGACCTCTCCGCATCCTCTACATACTCCATCTTAACCCGCGGGTCCTTTGCGGGATCAAATCCCCGCGCTTTGGCGCGTTCGATGATCTTTTGGACGCTGCGGAGGGGGATGTCCAGCCCTGCTGCTATGGCCTTGGATTCGACGCCAAATGCCGCGAGGGAGAGGACTTGGATGCGGAGTTCGATTGGATGGAAGCCCATTTCTTTGAAGGTATTTGATGATTTGATGGATGATGAGAATGAGGATGTTGACGCTTGATTGATAGTGGAAGAGGATGTGTGCGAATTATCCTTTTTCGGACTAGTGCAGGAGTATGAACTACTCTGTATACAGTATCTGCAACTATGCAGGCTACGCAGGCTAACTATGGGTCTAATGCGAGTTCAATGGATCATGGCTATGTGAGGACTACCGCCTTCTCCACACCTTCACAGGCATCTCGCCCAAGATCAAGTTCATCGTCTCCAACCGCTTCAACTCCCACCCAGGATGAGGCAGAGCAAACTCATACCGATGCACCAGCGAGGCAATCGCCTTGGTCTGCTCCAGGTAAGAGATATTCCGCCCGATACAGGACCGCGCCCCTGCAGAGAAGGCCACAAAGTACGGCTGCAGCGCCTTGCCTTCCTCTCCCAGCCACCGCTCGGGGATGTACTGGTCCGCCTGCGGGAAGACGGACTCGTCGCGGTGGGCGACCAGCGCCGAGATGCTCACCGAGGTGTTGCCTGGCACCCACTGGCCCAGGATCTCCATGCCTTCGGGCGGAGTCTGGCGCGGGAGGCCGTGCGAGGTGGGCGGGAAGAGGCGGAGGGATCGTCGAGGCAGGCACGGAGGTAGGGGAGGTGCTTGACTTTGTCGTAGGGGGCGATGATTTCGTCATTCTTCAAAACGGCGTCGACTTCTTCGCGGAGTTTGGCCAGACAGCGCGGGTTCTTGAGGAGCTGGTACATGACGTTGGCGATGGCGATGGCGGTCGTCACACTGCCGGCGTTCATCATGATGTTGACCTCGGCGACGATCTCGCCCCATTCCAGGTTGTTCGGGTGCCCGTTCTTGTCCTCCATCAGCGACTGGAAGAAATCGTCCAGTTTCTCGCCGGCCTCGTAGCGGCGGAGGCGTTCCGATGCGCGTTGCCACACGATGTTGTCCCAGTTGTCTGATGAGCGCTGCATCCGCCCGAAGAACGGGATGATATTCACTAGCTTGTTGAGCACGGGGTACCATTCGTAGTTCCACAGAATCAGCGACTGCTTGCGCGCAGTCGGATACAGGGCCTCACGGAGGTGGACCTCGTACGTCGTCCGTCTTTCCTCTGCGCAGTGCACAGATCGCTCCCGCTGTCCAGGAAACCCAGCCTCTCCGAGAGACCAATGTCGGCAATAGCATCGAGAGTAAAGTAGTTGGTCCACGCGCGAAAGTCGACCGTCAGATCCGCCGGATCCGGCGGCGCCTTGCCCTGCGTCACAGCGGGCGAGGGAGGCTTGGTGCAGACCCGGTCAAAGTGCGCAATCAGCCGCTCGAGCTTGTCGCTGATTTTATACTCCCACGTCTCGAGGTTCTTAAGCGCATACGCCGAGGAAAGCACCTTGCGCTTGCGCGCGTGGTCAGGCTTATCGACCACATCGGCGAGGTGGTAATGTGTGCCTGCCGTGACGATGTACGAGGGATCTTTGGTACACTTGGTGTTGTGCCCGTAGATGTCCTTGATGGCGCGGACGTCCCCGAATGACAGGGTGTTGGGACCGGTGCGGAGGACGGGATGCTTCCGGTGTAGCTTCATGAGCTCCATGGAACGGAAGCCGCGGGATGCGAGCACCATGAAAGGAATGGCAGACATGCCTGAGAAGAGGGAGAAGTTGGGATATCTCCGGAGGCCTAAGCTAGTCAGCTTGTCATAAGAATAAGACCACAGGTTGACTCACCTTTAGGGTCCCGGATATACTCCACGAAGGGATATGCAATGAAATAGATAAAGAGGAGGAGGCCCAGTATGCACGCATACGGGGCAACTGTGAAAAGCGACCACATTGCGACTGTCAACAGAAGTACAAACTCTAGTAGTCGGAAGAGCAGAGTTCATGACATGGTAGTAGACATGGTAGACAGCAGGAGCTCTTATATCTTAGACGAGAAGAAGACCTATATGAGACCTTTGAGGATGGCACTGCACATGCAAATAACACTTCAGCCCAATCCACATGTCATCAGCATGGATCATTCATGTTCCTCACTTCCTCAGTTACTCTATCTACATGCATATGCGGGGAATATTTCCTCTTCGGACAGCCACCGCGATATACTTCGGCATCCCACGGGTCGATCCGAATAGGGTCCATTTACCCCGCGAGATTGCCAACTGCTAGGATCGGCTATTGTTCATGAAAAGGAATCCAATTCCGCAAGCCACGCCGCTATCGATGTCGATAGCTGGTCTCCACTGATGAATTCATTGAGCAGTAGGGAATCTGGGGAAATCGTGCGGGGAAACCTGGGGTTCCGTGTATCATCATGCGTGGAGTCCGTTTGGCTTCATGTATCTGTTGATTCTCGAGTGCTGGGCTTTGACAAGATTTGGCGTGAGGGGTTTGGCCTCTGATATAAAATGCCCTGATCTCACTGTTCAGGGAGATGGGGTCAATTGACTCTCTAAGTACCATCTAGCTCTATACCAGTGTTCCTGTAGATTAATGCGCAATGGATTCCGACGCCAACTCGACGAAGCTGTCACTGGACGCCAAAGCCGAAGCCATCCATCAAGAGCGTCTCGACGAGAATCAGACGACTCGATTGAGATGACCGACCCGGGAAAGACCGTCTGGCTGATTGCCTGCACGGTGTCCATGGGAGGATTCCTGTTTGGTAAGTATCCAGTATCCACAGCTGTACCATGAGCAGTCCATTAATGACTGTAGGGTACGATACTGGCGTCATCTCCGCTGTACTGGTCAGCCTGGGAACAGACCTAGGCAAAGCCCTCTCCTCTAGCGAGCAAGAGCTGATCACGTCCATCATGTCCGGAGGCGCACTGATCGGCGCAGTGCTAGCCGGTCTGACCTCCGACAAGTACGGCCGCAAGCTCGGCATCTACGTGGGCTGTGGGCTCTTTGCCATCGGCACCGTGGTCCAGGCCGCTGCCTATTCTATAGCCCAGATGACGGTCGGACGGCTGATCGTCGGCTTCGGCGTGGGCAACGCAGCCATGATCATCCCGCTGTATATCGGCGAGATGGCGCCTGCTCGATTCCGCGGGCGGTTGATCGTTTTTGATAATCTGTGCGTGGCGTTCGGCCAGTTTGTGTCGTACGCGCTCGGGGCTGCGTTTACTGATGTACCCATGGCTGGAGGTACATAGTCGGGATCGGGGCGTTTCCTGCCCTGATGCTGGGCGCCGCCATGCCATGGTGCCCCGAGACGCCTCGCCAGTTGATCTCGCATAGCCGCGGTGACGAGGCGAGGAGGGTGTTGAAACGGATCTTCCCGCAAGCCACCAATCAGCAGGTCGATGCAAAAGTGCAGCTGATCCAGCATTCCATCGAAGAAGCGTCGGTGGCTGTCTCGGAGAGGAGCCTGTGGTGGCGGATGAAGCAGCTCTTCACGGTGCGGGAGAACGTGCGGGCTCTCGTCACGGCCTGCATGGTCATGGCCATATCGCAGCTGGGCGGGTTTAATACCCTCATGTACTATTCCGCAACGCTCTTCGCCATGGTGGGCTTCAACAAACCCACCGCCGTGTCGATGGTGGTTGGCGCGACGAACTTTCTGTTCGGCTTCGCCAACTTTGTCTCGATCGACCGGTTTGGCAGACGTGTGGTCCTCTTGATCACCGTCCTCGGAATGGTAAGTCTATCCCCTCCGTCAAAGATGATCTTCTGACGAGAGCACAGTCCCTCTCTCTAGTAGTCGCCGCCATCGCCTTCCACTGGATCCCCGTCAACCACGACCTCACCGTAGCCGGGTCCCAAACCCAGCAAATGAGCTGGGCCAGCATCCTCCTCCTCGTAACCATCATCATCTACGTCGCCTTTTCCCCCGCCGGCGTCGCCCCGATCGCATGGGTCGGCACGGAGTTTCTGCCGCTGGAAGTCCGCGCGCTAGGCACGATGATGAACACGGTGACCTGCTGGGGCTGCAACATAATCATCTCGAGCACGTTTCTGTCGATGATGAAGGCGATGACGCCGAGCGGGCCGTTTGGGTTCTATGCGGGCATTTGCGCCGTTGGCTGGGTGTTTGTTATTTCTTGTTATGCGGAGGTGCATAATATGCCGCTGGAGTCGGTGCGGGAGGTGTATAGGCATGGCTTTGGGGTTAAGTATGCTAAACAGCTGCAGAGGGAGCAGAAGGCTGTGAGGCAGACTATGCGTGTATAGTCTGCGTTTGTATGCTCAATATAGTTTATTGACATAACCAAGTGCCGTGAGACATCAGATCATGATTCTATCTGTCACCACCCTCTATGTCTGACATCCTGTCCTTTTTGACGCCTGTGAAAGCAGTATAAACGCTTGCATCCCCCGATAGACCCAAATGCACCTCCAGCGAAGGACCACTACAGTTAATGCAATGTTGTATTACCAATGCGAATAAAAGAGCGTAGACTCGTTTCGTCGTTGAACCCAGAACGCCGGGGTATATGCACCAACACCAAACACCAAATCAACCCACCGTCCCAAAGCATATCCAAACCACAAAAGGGATCACGGATTACCCCGTCGAAACATCCCCTTAACACTCCTCTGCCCACCCGGGGCCAAATCCATCGCAAACCGCGCCTCCGAAAGCCTCTTCTCCGCCTTGATACTCTCCAACGCCCTGCACACATTAGCCACCCTGCCTGCACCTACACACAAAAGAGAAAGGGAATAGGGGGAATACCACTCAACACCAACAACCTTCACACCCCTCCAACCCCCTCTCGCAATCTCCTTCTGCAACTTCCCCGCCGCAAGCCCACCACCCGCCCCAGCACCAGCACCAGCCCCCGCATTCCGCTTCCCAACGATAACATGCGTTACGCTCTTCCTCGCCAGTGAGATAGCGACCTCTGCGCCGTGAGACACAAGCAGGGATTTAAGCCTGTGGTCTGAGATGTGTGGCATTGTTGAGCCGTTGATGAG
>JAABUG020142169.1:0-16100 GCA_011319215.2 Scortechinia acanthostroma
CGACTACGTCGACATCTTCTACCATCACCGGCCGGACCCGAAGACCCCGCTTGAAGAGACCATGGGGGCGCTGGACCAGATCGTGCGCTCCGGCAAGGCGCTCTATGTCGGGATCTCGTCCTATTCGCCGGAGCTGACGCGCCGCGCCCATGCGCTGCTGAGCGCCCAGGGCACGCCCTTCATCATCCACCAGCCGTCCTATTCCATGCTCAACCGGTGGGTAGAGGAGGGCCTGCTGGCGACGCTGGCCGACCTCGGGGTCGGCTGCATCGCGTTCTCGCCACTGGCGCAGGGCCTGCTCACCGGCAAGTACCTCGGCGGTGTTCCGGAAGGCTCGCGCGCCGCCAAGCGCGGGTCGCTCGCCGAGGGCCATCTGTCGGCGGAGAACCTCGACCGCATCCGGGCGCTCGCCGCCATCGCGGAGCGGCGCGGCCAGTCGCTGGCCCAGATGCAACGATCGGGCGCAGCGTCTATGAGGCGTTGCGCCACCACCAGCGAAGCGACGTACCTCGCGTTATAATCCCCGACTTCTCGCCAATAAGCTTTAATGTCTGTTGTCTTTGGGCAAGCTGCAAAACAGGAGAATATGCATTATGGAATTTGGGATTACATTCAAAGGTGACATCAGCCCCAAGCGTACGGTGGCCTTGGCACGGCAGGCGGAACTCGCCGGCTTCACCTACGCTTGGTTTTTTGATTCGCATGTCTTGTGGCGCGAATGCTATGTGACGATGGCCATGTGCATGGAAAATACCGAGACCTTGCGCTTCGGTCCTTGCGTCACCAACCCCGGTGTGCGTGAATGGTCAGTGGCCGCCAGCTTGTTCGCCACACTCGAAATCCAGAGTGGTAACCGCTTCGAGATGGGTGTCGGACGCGGTGACAGCTCGCGCAGGATGCTGGGACGCAAGCCGCTGAACATTGACACGATGGTGGAGTTTAGCAATGCCGTCAAAGGCATGGTGCGCGGGGATGAAGTTACTTATGATGACGAGCAATCCAACGTCAAAATCCCTTGGGCAAATGGTTACGAAATGCCGGTATGGATTGCGGCTTATGGCCCGAAAGCGTTAGCAGGCGCAGGCACATCGGGAGACGGTCTCATTATTCAGTTGGCTGATCCGTGGTTGGTGAAGTGGTTTAGCGACCAAGCCATCAACGCGGGCAAGGCTGCCGGACGCGATATGTCCAATTTTAAGGTCATGTCTGCCGCGCCCGTTTGGGTGGGTGATATGGAGACGGCTCGTTCGGTGACGCGTTGGTTCCCGGCGATGGTGGGTAATCATGTGGCGGATATTGTCGAGAAGTACGGCAAAGATGGTGGCGGTGATATTCCCCAACGTCTGACAGATTACATTGAAGGACGTAAGGGATACGATTATCGTCACCATGCGGATAAAGACGCGGATCATTTGGGCTTTATCAAGAATGACATTATTGATGGATTTGGTATTCTCGGTTCGGTTGAGCAGCACGTCGAGAAGCTCAAACAACTGGAGGCTGCTGGTGTGACGCAGTTCAACATCTACTTGATGTGTGGCGAGGAAGAACGCATCGTTGCCGAATATGCCGAACACGTCCTGCCGCATTTTAAGAAGTAAATCCAGTTTAGGTCTAACCCCTCTTCAAAGTATTGGAGAGGGGTTAAATCAGGAACGATCGCTTAATTTGGCATGTCAATTATGACTGAGGTACACTTTCTAAAAATAAACTTTTTAGGAAATTATCATGTCAGTTATTAAGCAACACAATTATGCTTTTGGATCTGTAATCCCCTCCGACGAACAAATCGCCGCGAAATAAGTGAATCATCATGAGTGACTTCGAGCGATTAAAGACGCTTTTTGATTTCACAGATGCCGATTTGGCTATCAACCGCAAAGGTGAATTGTCCGAACGCCAGCGGATTCAATATGCGAGGCGCTTGTTTAATCATCAGCTTGATAAATGGATACGTTTGATTTCGCTGGCGCTTTTCTTGATTGGTTTCATCCTATTTATCATCTTCGTCCAAACCTTCGGTTCACAACTCGGGCCAATCGGCCTCATCGGCATTGTGATCTGGTTGGGAATCGTATTTATCCTCATCCTGTTGGTGCGGTTCATCGCAGGGCAAATCCGCGCAGCATATAACCGTAATGAGAAGCCCAAGATCAAAATCCAACCGCATACTCTGAAAAAGTCGAGTGGGGTTTTGAAGATCGTGAGTGATGGCGAGCATACACATGTGATGCTTGATGACCACGAACTCACCAACAGCGCAGAGGCGAATGCTCAAAAAGCGTTGTGGAAAATCGAAGCGAATCAACGCTACACGATCTATTATGTAGAGCAACCTTTCTGGGTGGTTGCGATTGAATCGCTTAATCCAACGTCGCGCTAATTGACGATAGGCGTTGCCTCCGGCGTAACTTGAATGTTGCCCGTCGCCGCGTCGTAAGTCTGTTGGATGATGCTGGCATCCGGTGGGAAGTGATAGGCGTCCTCCAGCAATTCGGCGGTAATCGCCCAAGCCGGATTGCTATCACAGACATTTTCATCCGCAATTTGGTAACTGATGTTGAAGGTGTTGCTCACTAAATTGACGATATGCGTTGCATCTAAGCCATTCCACTCAACCTTTTCCAAAAAGGTTTTTGCCAGAATATAGTTGCAAGCATAGTCGCTGATGTAATGATTTTGGGTCGCATCACTGATCGCTTTATAAAGCGAAGCGACTAGAGTTCCATCCGCAGGAATGTGTTCAATATGCGACATCACTTCGGAGACTGCATTGAGGGTTGGGGTACAGCTATTGTTCTGAACGACGTCGCGCACGGCTCGGAAAAGCTCGCTGATGTTGCGGCCTACTTCAACAGCCGTGCTTTTGCCCCAATCGACCTGCCGCACATATTGGATAGTGATAGTATAAGCACATTCGTTTGGGTCGATCTTCCCTACTGCCTCATCAATGAATGCCAGCATCCGCGTCAAGTCTGCCGCTGAATATTCACTGTGCATCGAGCCTAGAAGGATTTGTTTCAAGTTTCCAGCAGTATCGTCACAATTCACCTTTGCGGTGGAGAAGGCCTGATAGACATCACGCGCAACTTGTGCGGCTGCGACCGGATCAATCTCACCTTCTGAACCACGATGATCATATTCCCAACCGGAGAGATACGCTTTCATCAAAATAACGGCACAGGCGGGGTTATAATGTTCGGGTGTGGCGTCTTGGGCAGTGGTAGGCATGAAATTGACTGCAATACCCAACAACACAACGGCGACTATTATCAGCAAGCGTTGGCGCATGGTGATTCTTCCTCGTGACTAATTAACGGCTGACGGCTTGTAAGGCATCTTCGAAAATGGTGAGGCCGTCATCAATTTGCTGGGCGTTAACCACCAGCGGCGGAATCCAACGGATGACATTTTCGTAGCTGCCACAGGTCAACAGGAGCAGGTTGCGGTCGATGCAGGCTTTTTGGAGCGCTTTGGTGAAGTCTTTATCGGGCTGACCGTTGCGCGTGAATTCTGTGCCGACCATCAAACCATAGCCGCGAATGTCACCAATAATCGGATAGCGGCCTTGCAGTTCAACCAAGCCATCGGTTAGACGTTCGCCCATCGCAGCAGCGTTTTCGGCGAGTTTTTCATCACGAATGGTTTCGACAGTAGCGACGGCTGTGGCTGTGCCGAGGGCATTCCCACCGTAAGTTCCTCCGTGTGAGCCAGTCGTCCAATGGCTCATGAGTTCTCGCGACGAAGCGACGCCCGAAATGGGGAAGCCGCTGCCCAAGCCCTTGGCCATGATGACAATATCGGGTGTGACGTCGGCTTGCTCGAAGCCCCAGAATTTGCCGGTACGTCCGAAGCCCGTTTGCACTTCGTCGGCAATAAACATGATGCCATTTTGCGTACAAATCTCGCGCAGGGCTTTTAGGAAGCGCTTGGGCGCGGGAATATAACCGCCTTCACCCAACTCTGGTTCGATGATGATGGCAGCGGTTTCTTCCGGTGAGGTTTGGCTGTGAAGCATCAAATCGAGTTCGTTGAGGCAGAAGTCGATGGCTTGGTCTTCCGTCCAACCATAGTGATAAGCATAGGGGAAAGGTGCGACGAACACGCCTGCCGGAAGCGGTTGATAACGCGAACGGTAGACCGTTTTGGAATTGGTCATGGCCATCGTTTGGGCGGTGCGACCATGAAAGCTGCCTTGAAAGGTAATGACATTGGTGCGCTTGGTGGCCATCCGCGCGAGTTTGATCGCGCCTTCGGTGGCCTCCGCGCCGCTGTTGGAGAAGAAGAAGCAGTCCAGCGAATCGGGCGTGACGGTATTAAGCGTTTCAGCCAGCTTGACTGTCGAGGGGGCAATCACCACGTTGATTTGGCCATGAATGAGCTTGGCCGCTTGATCTTGAATGGCTTTCACCACGCGCGGATGGCAGTGTCCGGTATTGGTGACGCCAATGCCGCTGGTGAAATCGGTGTAGCGTGTGCCTGCCGCGTCATAGAGGTAAATGCCCTCACCGCGTTCGGGTTGAATTTGGGTGAGGTGTGACCATACGGGCGAGAGCAGATCAAGCGATTCGGTTGCCATCATCACGTCCTTATCGGCAAGTTATGTTGAGATACCGTTTGATTTTACCAGCGTCATCATGTCCACGCCGCTTAAATTAAGACAATAGGAATGGAGTTAAGTATCGGAAACGGAGAGTCTTGAGTACAATTAAAGTATTACCCGTTCAGTACTCAGACAATCGAAGGTGTTATGGTGGTCGCATCGACAGGAAAACCGAAGGTTCTCCGGCAGCGCACGTGGACAGATGACCAGCTCTATAAATCGGGGTTCCGTTACTATGAGCCGATTAAGCGTGTGGTGATGGC
Source organism: Scortechinia acanthostroma (assembly GCA_011319215.2). Lineage (NCBI taxonomy): Eukaryota > Fungi > Ascomycota > Sordariomycetes > Coronophorales > Scortechiniaceae > Scortechinia > Scortechinia acanthostroma. The sequence continues at coordinate 4,867 of JAABUG020142169.1, forward strand.
CAAGATGCTGGACGACGACACCAATATTGAAACGACGCTTGAAGTCTTGAATGCCGACAAGGGCGATATTATGCTCTATACCCCCGGCGACGACCCCCACGATAACCTCGACGATTACGATCATTGGCCGGTGCGGGCGGATCTCTTCCGGCAGACGTATGCCCGTTGGAACGATATGACATGGCAGCCAACCGCAACGCAAAAATTCCTGTTGAGCAAAGGCTGTTTGCCGTACTATCGTAAGCGTGGTGTATGGGCGCTGCGGCTGCCGATTAGCATCTATATTCAATCGCTCGAAAGCCCTGAACCGGTGATCGTGCCAAAAGGACGCTGGCTGGCCATTGGAGCCGAAGGCGAACCCTACAACATGAGCGAAGACAGCTTCCACGAACGTTATCAAACGGTGCCTAGCCGCGTGTGATTCGTTTTTCTTTGTGGTAGCATAGCGCTTTATCCTAAGCGCTTTTTACTCCCACTAACACATGCTGACCACATTCAAAAAAACCTTACGCGAAAGTCCTATCGGCCCGGTGTATCTCGGGCTGGCCAACAGCTACCGCCAATTCAAACGCCTGTTTATTTATCCCAAGACGGCACGCGTGGGCGTGTTGGATTATGACGTCTACTGGGATACCAAATTGGATGCCAGTATCGGGCAGCTTTCAGCGTGGAGACGGAGACGGGCACAGGTCTTTACCGATCTGGTAAGTGACGGCGACCGTGTGCTGGATCTGGGTGTGGGTGATGGTGCGCTGCTGATGTACATGCTTGATCACAAAAAGATCGAAGCCTTCGGACTGGATGTCTCGCCCAAAGCGGTTGATTTCTGTAAGGCGCACGGCTTGAATGTGGTGCTGGCCGACATTAACAAGCCGATTAGTGAGTTCCTCAGTGGGCAGTACGATTACATCATCTGCTCGGAGATCATTGAGCATCTGCCTGATCCTGAAGGCTTGCTCAACAGCCTGCGACCGTTTGCCCGTAAAGGCATCATCGTCTCGATCCCCAACACCGGCTACTATCAACATCGGCTGCGGCTACTCTTTGGACGTTTCCCACTGCAATGGGTCGTTACGCCGGGGGAGCATCTGCGCTTCTGGACGCTGGCCGATTTCCGATGGTGGGCGGGTCAGTTGAACTTTCGCGTGGCACGGGTCGTGCCTTACGAGGGGACACGCGGCCTAAAAGATGGCTGGCCGAGTTTGTTCGCAGCGGCTTTTGTATATGTGCTGCAAGACCGCTCGTCATCTTAACGAACTCGCCTCGCTCTGTTGTACAATGAGATGTGTTTCGCAGACGACTGTGTACAAACCTCACAAATAATCGGCGGAAACTCCGATACTTGTGGCAGAATACAACTGTCAGCGAAATGTGGTTTACTAAGCGTGAGTGAATAAATAACCCTTTTTTCATCGCTATCGCCCAAAATTGGTATTCTTTTTGCCCTAAAACTGCTTTTGTAACTGAACCTTTGCTGATGACGACTAAAGACGACCAAGTAACAACCCTTCTGGAGTGCTATGAACATCCTGATTATCGGCGGCACGCGTAATGTCGGACATTTTCTGGCTCATGAACTTCTTAAAGCGGGACATCATGTCACAATGCTCAATCGGGGAATGATACAGGATACCTTACCCGATGACATCGAACGTTTACGCGCTGACCGTACGGATACCTTTCAGCTCGAAAAGGCACTGATCGGGCGCGAGTTCGATGTGGTGGTGGACAACGCGCTGTACAAACAACAAGAAGCGGAGGCAATTGTCCGCTTGCTCAAGGGGAATGTTGGACATTACATTTTCCTCAGCACAGGTCAAGTGTATCTAGTGCGCGAGGGCGCGGAACGTCCATTTACTGAGGAAAGCTATGATGGCCGACTGATTCCTGCTCCCAAAGAGAACACGTTTGCTCACGAAGAATGGCTGTACGGCATTGACAAGCGCAAGGCCGAAGATGTCTTTATCAAGGCGGGGAAGGAGCAAAACTTCCCGTTTACGAGCTTACGTCTACCGATGGTGAATGGTGAACGCGATCACTTCAGCCGCTTATATAGTTATGTGCTGCGGCTCAAAGATGGCGGCCCAATCCTCGTACCGGAAACGCCGGATTATCCGCTGCGCCACATTTACAGCCACGATGTCGTCAAGGCGATCCTATTGACGATGAAGCAGATGGGCAAAGGTCGCGCTTATAACATCTCACAGGATGAGACGACTTCGCTCCAAGAATTTCTGGGCATCGTGGGCGAACTGCTGGGGGTTGAGCCGCATTTGGTTCAATTCCGCCGAGGCTTACTCGAAGCGAACGGCTTCCTGCCGGATTGCTCACCCTTTAGCGAACGCTGGATGTCCGAACTCACCAATGAGCGCAGCAAGGCTGAGTTGGGTATGACCTATACGCCGCTGCGTGACTATCTCGGTAAAATCATCGAGTATTATGAGACGAGTCCACAGCGAGAGCCGGTTGGCTATAAACGACGCCACCGTGAAATCCAATTTGCCGAGCAAGGCGCGCCCGAAAAATAGTGTACCGTTAAGATGAAACCCTGACGCAGTTAGCGTTGTCCGGCACTTAAAGATGTCTAAAGGCTTCGCTGAGGGCTAAAGCCGCTGCGAAAACGGTCGCTTTGGTTTGCGAGCGCGGACGCCCTACAAGCAGCGTGTTTCGTGTAAAACGCGTACTGGACAACGAGATAGACAGAAGGTTCACAGACTCTCCATTATGTGAAAATCTCATGTTTTTTCTAAGGGCCTCTCAAACTAAGCACATTTCTATTATCCAAGTGAATCAGTAAAAAATATGGCTCAAAAACCGAACATTCCGATTGACGATACGCTTCGGTTCCTTCAAGACAAATTCAGTAATGGCGTTACTGAACTGACGCTTCTCAGTGGTGGGGAATGGTCGCAGGCTTACAGCTTCATGTATCAAGGCAAGAAGTATGTGCTGAGGTGGTGCCATACCTCTGAAACGTTTGAGAAGGACACCTTTGCCAGCGCGTTTCGCTCTGAGGCTATGCCTATTCCCGAAATTATGGATAGTGGCAGAGCGTTTGAGACTTACTACGCCATCTCCGAGTTTGCCGAGGGAAAGTTCATTGATAACCTCGATTCGGCTGAACTGACAGCGGTGATGCCCTCGCTGCTTGATCTGTTTGATGCGCTGCAAAACGCTGACCTGAGCCACACATCGGGTTACGGCGGATGGAATCAAGATGGCGTAGGCAGCCATACCAGTTGGAAAGATTTCCTACTCTCGGTCAAAAATGATGATGACGAGGCGAGCGTCCAACACGGTTGGCACGCCGATTTAGCTGCGTCGGAGTTGGGCACTGAGATTTTCGATCAGCTTTACGCGCAGTTTAAGACACTGGTGCCGAAGTGTCCTGAAGTGCGGAAGCTGATCCACTCCGATTTACTACATTTCAATGTGCTGGTTGAGGGTAGCAAAATCAATGCGGTCATCGACTGGCAGTGCGGTATGTTCGGTGACGCGCTGTATGATGTGGCGTGGTTCTTGTTCTACGCGCCGTGGTATCCGCAGTTTGAGGGCGCACAACTCTGCCAGAAATTGATGGCGCATATTGAGTCTGTGATGAGCGACCAAACGCATCTGCAAGAGCGACTGCTGTGCTATCAACTGCATATTGGTTTGGGTTCAATCGGCTACAACTCCTTTAAGAAGGATTGGAAAGAAGCGCGCATCGCGGCGGAATATACGCTGAAGCTCCTGCGTGAAGCCACTTAGTTATCCGGCGTCAGCGATCAATCTCCAGTCAACAATTATTGTCGGCGATGTCGTCGTCGGCGACGGCGGCGGTGAAATGTTGCTGTTGTTGCAGTTGCGAAAAGCCGATTTTTGCTGCATTTACAACGTTTGCCGGCGTGGATGTTCAGATGCATCGGCAGGAAACGGATTTGCCAGCGGCAAATCCCTACATCACACCCTAGATCATTTTAATTGATGTGATTGGCGAATGGGTTACCATTTGGAAGAACATTTGGTAGCTCTTTTCGCGTGTTGGCGTTAACCCTTTTGAGGGAGCGGGCGTGTTCAGGTGGTTGGTAGAGGGTTGGAAATCGGTAGAGCAGGTTTGTTTTTTCAAACGTACGGTAATCATAAAAGAGTAAGATTAACCGCAGAGACGCTGAGAACGCAGAGATCAAGGCGGAGAGGTCATGGACGTATCCCTACGAAAAACGTGTCCAGCGGGCGGGATAATGCTGTTTAAGAAATTAGGGCGGAGAAAAACGAATGCAATCCTCTCCCCTAACCCCTCACCGCTGCGCAGCGAGGGGAACAATACGGGACACGCAGAGAGGTGTGCTCCTATGGCTAAAGCAGTTATTGGAATTTACGAGCGCGGGCGGGATTAATCCCGCCCCTACAAAATACAGTGTTGTGTGAGGTCGTGAAAATAAGTGCTGGACAAGCCTAAATCCCCTCACCGCTGCGCAGCGAGGGGACTTCCAGAAGGAGCACACACAGGTGCTCCCCTACAAGGAAAACTGCGTATTCAATCGTGAAACGTCATTATTCCGTTCCTACGAAAAATATTGGATGTGGGCGGAGAAAGAACCCACATCAGCACGTTCGCAGGCTCACTCCGCTGATCGCCCGCAAGCGATGGAGAATAAGGCGGAAGGGTCACAGACCCTTCCCTACAAGGAAAACTGCGTATTCAAAAGTGAATCGTCATTATCGCGTCCCTACGAAAGACGTAGCGTCATTGATCGCTAGCGACACGGCATTATCAATATGAATTAAAAGAGTTTCATCTGACCGGGTTTGCTGTCGGTGGATTTTTTGATGGCGCGGGGCGTCCGCAGATGATATTCGCGCAGCCAATCCTCATTCGGGCCGTCCCAACCGTAGGCATTGATGCTGACCTTGCCCGAGGCGTTGAAGGTGAGACCTTCATTCTCTAAGCGGCGGCGCTGCTCGACGGCAGATTTGCTGCCTTCGGGCAAGCTGATGCCACCCTGACTGTTAATCACGCGCTGCCAAGGAATATCTGTATCATCCGCCGATGAAACGGCGTTCATGGCTTTGCCGACCCAAACCGCGCCCAAGCGCTCGTAATCCATTTCGTCCACGCCGGAGGGAGCGGGGATCATGGAGGCGATTTGCCCGTAGGTGCTGACGACGCCGCGAGGGATTTGACGCACGATGGTCCACACAATGTCGAAATACGTTTTGGAATCCGGTGGAAAATTCATGGGAACCTCGTGACTTGTTTGAACGTCTTTTGAATGTGTATGGTCAGACTTTCGACGGAATTTAGACGGATTTATGTCCATCTACCTACCACGTTTAACGAAAGTCATTGTAGGATAAGTTCTATACAGAACGCCCCCACAAAACTAATCGAAGGAGTGCAACCGATGCGACGGCTTTCTTTATTCTGTTTATCTATTGTAGTACTTATGTTCATGATTGCTATGCCGGTTAGCGCCCAAAAACAGGGCAAAGGTAGCGCGAGCACAGGTATTGATGTGACTTGCCCGGATGGTACGGAGATCAAGAACGGCGTGGAAGTGGTCGTCAATATGCGACCGAACTACACCTATACCGCGACCGCGATTGGTGTCAACGGTTATGATCCGGTGATTGGCGTGGGTGACTCCAGCGGCATCAACCTGTGTAATGACGATGAACCGTCGGCGGGGCGATATGCAGTGAGCTTGCCTTCGACTGGCGAAGTGGACTCGAACAAGACCAACGCTCAAATGCCGTTTTATCACAGCAACAGCGGCCTGACCGACATCTCGTTGGTGATTGGTTCGCCGGATGGCGCGGATGGTGAGTTCGTCTTGGTGCTGGAAGGTATGGCGGTGACGACCAACGACGGTAAGGGCAAAGGCGCGGGCGACCCTTATTATGTTCAAATGACGCAAAATATGATTAACAGTGGCTTGCCGCTGGAAGTCTATATGATCTCCAAGGTACAGGAACTCGATCCCTACATGCAACTTGTGGATGATGATGGCAATGTCATTACCCAAGATGACGGCTCGACCATCGAATGTGATGACGCAGGAACCAAATCCTGCTGGGGCGACAGCCAAAACTTGGAGCAGAGTTTCGTCCAAGCGCCTGATTCGCAAGGTATTCCCGGCGGCTCGGCGGACTCGATGCTCAGCCTTGGCATCACCGGTGTGACGCTGGATAGTGATCCGAGTAACAACTACCTCAAGTTCTTGATGACCAGTGCGGGGCAGAAGACCTACGGTGAATATATCGTTGTCATGCACATGGGTGTGAAGGCGGCTGGTGGCAGCTCCACCACTAACAATAGCAACAATAATCAAAACACCAACGACAACACGAACAATAACACCAATAACAATCAGAACACGACCAATAACAACGATAACACCAACGGCAACGATAATAACGGTAAGCCGCCGTTTGGTGGGCTGGCGGATGGTGTACCTGCGCCGGACAAGACCAAGCCTGATAAGACGGGCAAGAGCGGTGGTGGCATTGATGTGACTTGTCCGGATGGCACAGAGATCAAGAACGGCGTGCAAGTGACCGTGAGTATGCGACCGAACTTCACCTACACGGCGACAGCCATCGGCATCAACGGTTATGATCCAGTGATTGGCGTGGGTGACGAAAATGGTATCAATCTGTGTCAGGATAATGATAAAGCGGCCAGCCAATACAGCGTGAATCTGCCGACGACGGGTGTTGTAGACGCATCGAATAGCAGCACGCAGATGCCGTTCTATCACAGCAAGAGTGGCTTCTCGACGATCTCCTTGGTAGTGGGTTCGGCGGACGGCTCAAGCGGTGAATTTGTGCTGGTGCTGGAAGGTATGTCGGTGACGACCAACGACGGTAAGGGCGATGGTGCAGGCGATCCGTACGGTGTGCAACTGAACCAAGCGATGGTGGACAGCGGTGTACCTCTGAGCGTGTACATGATTTCGAAGGTGCAAGACCTTGATCCGTTCTTGCAGCTTGTCCACTCAGATAATACGGTGGTGGTGCTGGACGACGGTACGCGCGTGGAATGTGACAACTCCGGTACAAAAACCTGCTTTGGCGACAGCACCGATCTCTCCGATAGCTATGTGATGGACTCGCCCAGCGAGGGTATCCCCGGCGGCTCGGTGGATGCGATGATGACCATTCCGATTGACAGTGCGAACTTGGACAGCGATCCGAACAACAATTGGTTCAACTTCTTGATGACCAGTAAGAGTCAGCGGACGTTTGGCGATTACATCGTGGCGTTCCACATGGGTGTGAAGTAGACCCCTAACCCCAGCCCTTCCCCCGAAGTATCAGGAGCAATTGCGTTTTTGGGAGGGTCAAAAGCCCTCCCAATTCCTCAATTAGTCCTTCAGCCACGAAGGACGTTGTTCCCCAGCATATTTATCTTTAATGCGATCATAAATCTCAGGGCGGCGCTGGTGCAGCAGCGGGAAATGTTCGCGCCAATGCGTGATCACATGGTGTGAGACATCTGCCACGATGACCTCGGTGGTATCGCGTCCAGCTTGGGCGAGGATTTTGCCGGATGGGTCACAGATGAAGCTGTTGCCATAAAGGCGGATGCCATTCTCGACGCCGACTCGGTTGGCTGCGGCGATGTAGACGCCGTTAGCGATGGCGTGTCCGCGCATGATCGTCTGCCACGACTCGCTGGTATCCATCGTGCGATCAGACGGTTCTTCGCCAATGGCGGTTGGATAAAAGATGAGTTCTGCGCCGTTGAGGCTGTAAATCCGTGCGAGTTCAGGAAACCATTGATCGTAACAAGTGGGCGTTGCCAGTGTCAGACCATCCACATTGAAGGTCGGGAATTGATCGCTGCCGACGAAGTAATCGGTTTCGTTGTACCCCTCGCCAGAGGGAATATGGATTTTGCGGGTGAAGCCAGCCAGTTTGCCATCGGGTGTGTGGATGGTGGCGGTGTCGTAATAGATGCCGTCGTCGGCTTTCTCATACAAACTGCCGATGATGTTGACGTTGTTCTCGCGCGCCACCGTGCTAAAGAACTGCTCGGATACACCGCCGGGTAAGGCTTCCGCCCAATCGAAGCCAGCGAGATCACGCACGCCGGGGAAGTAAGGGATGAGCGAAAACTCTGGCAAGCCGATGAGTGTTGCGCCTTGTGCGACGGCCTGCGGAATCAGTTCGCGGTATTGGGCCTGCATCGACTCGATGCTGCCTGACCAAGCCAATTGAATGAGTCCGAGCTGGATGGAATGTTGCATGAAAATCTCCTCAATTACGCCGCTGGATTCATCACTCGGCCCATGAATAAAATTGCATTTGTCTGGTGGTCATAAATGATGAAGATAAAGGGTTTATCCGCAATTAGTTCGTCGCCACATTCATGCCCACTTCCCAGTAATAAGCTGAGATTACTTGTCACTCCTACTGCTTCTGTTCCTTGTTCGTCTACAGATATTGTTGCTTCGTGTTCCATATAGTTGACATCTAATCCACTATGAGAACTAATGCCCGTAAAATCTGCATCTGCACTAAATGGAAGTGACATACCCATTGTTGATAGCGCGCCCCGAAGATCAAACTTTGATGTAAAGCTGAAACGCGGCATTTGGAATGTCAATCCATGTGTTTGAGGTAGATTTTCTTGAATATCCTTTATAACACTCGTACTTAACCCACTTTCAAATGTCTTAAAAACATCTAAATCTGGCAATAGAATTATCATGCTGGCATTCTGTGACTGACCATAGGTCAATTCGATTGCCTGATAATTATCTGTTTTCAAACATGATGAATAAGTAAAACTACCGACCATCATTGGAACGGTTACTTTACTGCCACTTATTAGGTTAAAGGTGCTGTCGTGTGTTTTATTAATTTCAAAAGGATCTGACCACTCGCCTTTGAAGTAGATAGCATTAATGAGTGCTAACTGTGTTTGCGAACTGATACTGCTTTGGGTAGGTACATCTTTGATGCGGCCTCGTGTTTGTTCCTCTACCCAATGACTAATAGTTTGCTGTGCCGTATCTGGATTGCCACTAAAATCGGTTTGATTGACCTCAACCCCATAATTTTTGACTAAGGTATCACGATAGGCTTTTTCTAAAGGTAGTCCATTTTGTGTCCATAAGCCGTCAGCAATGATTAGTGTCAAATCCTCTGCTGGGTTAACGTATTCGAGCGTCGGTGTCGGAATTAACGGTTTATCTTGGGTGCGTTTGAGCGCCAAATCAAGCGCGTTAAAAGCAGGATGAAATTGGTCTTGGAGTAGTGTGAAATGTAAGACCTTCGCCATCTGTTTAGCTGTTTCGCCTTTTGCGCCCGCATACAGCATCGCCATATTGAGCGAGATACTGTAGGGCGAAAAGATGAAATTGCTATCCTGCTCCGAGGCGAGTTCATGATATAGGTCAAAGGCGAAGGCGGTGTTGCCATCCACTACAGCCGCGCGATTGGTGATTGGAGGATTTGTGTCACGTTGATTTTGTGCCAGCACGAACACCCCGCTGAAAAAAGCATAGCTGAGCAATGCGCTGGTTATTAATGTGATCCGCGTGATTATTCGGGCATGCGGCTCGAAGTCATTTAGCCAATGTTTGATGCGACGAGAAGTCATTTGGATAGACTGTTGCATATCGCCCTCACTGTGCCGATGAATGGCGTAAGTGTGGCGAAGATGCGGCGGGTTGTCAAAGAGGTTGAGAAAAATACGGGAGAAGGCTGACCTTCTCCCTCGCGCGATAGATGTCCTTTAGAAGGGGAACATCTGGAAATAAACGAATTACAGGCTAGGTTGCGGCTTCATCTCGTCATCACACGAGCCGAGGCCAGTTTTCGGATAGACCACGTGAGTATTGGGCTTGCCCCACGTCAGCAAGCGCTTGAGGACGGATGGCTTGCGCGGTGTGATGTCGCTCATCGGCGCAACTTCCTCGACCTGCTTGAAGAGTTCTTGGATGATTGCTACTCCAACGGCGTCATACGGGGTATTTTTGTAGTCCATTTTGCGTTCCTCCTCTGCTCACGTTACAGGCTCAGTGTACGCGGCCAACCCGGGTGGCTGTCACCTATCCAAAGATAGGTTTTGGTGCAGGGTTGGTTGGGTCGCTTACTGATAGGCAAAGGATAAAGCCTCAGGCAAGATGAGAGTCAAGAGGATCGTTCTGGGAGAATATGGTTAGTGGTCAAGTGGTAAGTGATGAGATTAACCCCTAACCCCAGCCCTTCCCCCGTACACAGGGGAAGGGAGCAAATACAGGATTTCTTCGTATTACTTAACAACTCTCGGGATACGCTTTTACCTAGTGGCAGCTAAATACTATCACGGCGAAATCTGAGTGTTTAGGCGATGAGGTTAAGTTCGCGGGCGCGGGCAATTGCTTGGGTGCGGCTGCCGACGCCAAGTTTGCTATAAATTTGGTTGGCGTACCACTTGACTGTGCCGAGCGAAAAGACCAACTGCGCGGCAATCTCGCGGTTGGAGAGGCCATTCGCCAGCAGCGCGAGGACTTCCTGCTCGCGGGTGGTGAGGGGGTTGGTCAGCGCTGGTGCGGATGAGGTGAATTCGGTAGGCGTATGGAGACCATTGGCGAGGAAGGCGATGGTTTGGCTCACATCCCGCTTTGTGCCGCGCTCCCATGCTTGGGCATAGATTTCCGCACCAAGTTGTTTTTCCCATTTGGCGCGTAAACGGCTGAGCAAAGGCCACTTATCCAACCAGCCAATCGCAGGCTGCCACGGTTCATCAGGAATATGGTACATGCGGGCGGTAATTTCGACGGCGAACTCGGCTTGGCCGTCTAAATCAAGGATGAGGATACCGCTGGCGGCCATATTGACCAGCATATCATAGGGGGTTTGCTCGTATAACGGGCGCTTGATGTGGTCGATAAGATGCTCATAGTGAACGCGTGCGACAGTCGCATCATTTTGAAGGTAAGCGGCAATTGCTAAACCACTTAAGGCATCAATATCGGCCTCGGTAACCACGCCCATTTCCAGCAAAATTTCGCCCAACGTCGCCGCCGTGCCGCTCGGCGCGTCCTTCTTCATGCGGTGATGCATCTCCACCACCTCCAAGTCGAAATCCGGCCCGAGAATTTCCGCCGCCTTGCGCGTCAGCCAGAAGAGCGCGTTCACGCCCGTCGAATAATTTGAAGCCCACACCACCGGAATTTTCGCGACCGCCTGCAGGATCTCCGTGCGCTCCGTTTCCGAGTGCCCGGTCGTCCCGATCACCAGCGCCTTTCCGCGCGCCG
>JAABUG020142280.1:0-15965 GCA_011319215.2 Scortechinia acanthostroma
CTTCCTCCCAATCCGATACTCCCTCGTTGAACAACTCAGCATATCGGTTCCCCAGCCCACAAAAACACTTCCTGGACCGGCCCACCTCATCATCCTCCGCCTGCTTCCTGCCCAGCACCTCCTCCATGGCCCACGCAACCCTCTCAGCCCCCAGCCGTGCACCTTCAAGGTTCGGCGCCCCAGGGCCGAGACGCAGCGAAGCCAGCCTCCCCGTCACGAACAGAGGCACATCAGCCCGCCACATGAGATCATCCGTAATGCACGGGAGCCCTTGCTTAGTCTCGATAGGGTAGTCACGGTGCATTTGGTTCAGGAGTGGGAGCTCTTGGACGTCGCACTTCATGCCTGTTGCGCAGTAGATGTAGTCGATTGCGGGGAGGCCCGGAATGGGAGGGTCGGTGGTGAGACGCCATGTCTGAGACGAGGGGCAGTACTCCTTGCTGCGGATGACGGTGCGCGTGTGGATGGAGACTCGGTTGCGGGCTCCGTGGTGCTTTACGATCTTGTGGTAGCGGGGCGTCATGCTGCCGCCGTTACGGGCTATTTTGATCATTTCGAGACGTTCTACTTGGTGTTAGTTTCGATGCGTCAGGCTGGAAATAAGAAGCGGACCTTCATCGGTGTCTGCGCCCCAGAATGCTGCTTTCTCGAAGTTTCGGAACTTGCCCATCCAAGGCAGACTGATGTCGAAGTGTTTCACTACCTCTGTTAGCCGCACTACTGTGTCATGCTCTTGACTAGAATGTGTCTGACTTACCCTTGAGATCCGACCTCATGAGAAACCACACCTTGGTGACACCCTTTCGAACAGCCATGTCGACAATCTGTGCAGACGACAGCCCTCCACCGACGACAACGACATTCGTCTCCTGTCTCTGCTGTATTTTCCTCTTCACATTAGGACTTGGAAACGTCCGGATCTCACTGCTATGACAAGCACCCATCTGCTCCTCCGCAGATAGTTTGAACGGGAAGATCTTCGTCTTGCCCGGTCCGATAGCCAACACCACAGCCCGACTGTAGAACCTCCTCCCGTCACTGGCAGTCACCGTAAAAATCTTCTCGCCAGGAGACATTTCCTCATGAAAGTCGTACCGAATATCATCGATTTCATTCTGGAGAATCAGACCAGGTGCATCCAGCCCATACCGCTCAATGATACTAGCACAGTAGTCCGCAAACAGCCCCGTCGACGGCGAGAAGTAATCCTTCCGATCTCGTTCATCAATCTCCACCTCGCCAATAGCCCTGGACCCTCTTAGCAACTAGCCTGAACACAACCGTCAAGGAAAGACATCACTTACACAGGCTTCCCCCGCAACCTCTTCTTCTTCTTATGCTTGCTCACCTCCTTCCCCACACACCCCGGAATCTCCCACAGATCCCCTTCCCGCCCGGTCTCCTGCGTATAGGCCAGCATCCCATCCCGGTCCGCCGGGTCCACATGGAAGAACATCGGGCTGCGCAGCTGCGCGATCTCAAGCGTCCTGAACGAGCGGTGCCACCTCTCCATCCACCCTGCTCCAGTCCCGTCCAGTACCAGCATCAAGATCCCTCCCCTCTTGCCCACCGCCTGCATCTCCAGCCCATCCTCCGTCCCCGATGGGCTCGACAGGCTCGAAGACAACGACGGCGGAGTCTCGCTATCCTCGGCCGTAGAAGACAAACTCGAACTCGAACTCGAGCGTCGACGCGGATGCAGACGCTGACGCTCATCATAGCTCTGCCACTTCTCCGCCTTCACGCCCTCGAGTTTCTTGAGTTTCTTCTTGTGGGCCTGCACGAGCGCCATCCGGCCGCTATGCTTGTTGATCCAGTGGTAGCGCTGGTGCTCTTCGTCGGTGAACATGGCGGAGGGGGTCGCTTCGTTTAGTCTCGCGGCGACGGCGAGGCCGCAGGGTCCGGCGCCGATGATGATTACATCGTGGAGGGTTTGGTTTTTAGGTTTACCCGGAGAAGCAGAAGTAGATTGCGTCTTGCTCATTATGTTGGTTGTGTATCGTAGATTTGGAGTAGAGTATGATTCGGTGAGGCGATGCTGCTGTGACAAGATGATAGTGATGCGAGAGCGCCATGATGCTGGCTGCTATTCGCAGTACTGATGATATATCACGATGTTGCTGCTACCACCGAGGTACTTGGATCCCAAGGTCCTTGTCTGCTCTTCGTGGAGCTGATGATGTGCAGCGCTTCTGGGGACCCTGGGGGAGATAAGTGAAGATCTCAGCGCGGATACAAGCATGATCGACAGGGAATGCCTTCGTCTCTCAGGTTTCCTCTTTATGCTTAGTATCCCCAGTGAAACACTACCATACATTCGGTATGCTTGAGGCTGATTGTCATACTGAATAGAATTCTGACTGCTTTACTGCTCGTTCCTTCCTGTCCCATCCCTCCCATTCCAAAGAAAATTGCCGAGGCTTCAAAGCAAAGAGAAATTTTTGCCTCATATAAGAAGCCTCATATAAGAATAGACGAATTCATGAGAAGATCCAACTGCTCTTGAACATCAGGAATGGAGACGGGAGTCTCTGGCCTTCCTGGTACAATCGCAGTATGATCGGATTCAACCATACCGGAGCCGACCAAAGGAAGAACAGGCTTACCCAGACATATCCGATCAACTGTCTCCAGCGGAGATTCACCTGCTTAATCATTCCGTGGCAGGTAAACCGAACCAGGTCCTCTAATATAATACCCAGACCGTGCAGGCAGAAAAACCACAGTGCACCGCTTTGATCTGGGTATACGCCAAAGCCCAGATCCATGAATACATGGAGTAATCCCGATGTGAAAAATGTGATGATAAGCCGGAGAGTCTTGGAGAACGGGCCCTGTGGCAGTCGGAGGATGCTGAAGAGCAGGAAATCCACATTTGATGTGATCGGCTTGCGAAACATCTGATGCCATGCAATTCTAGATCAATCAGTATTACGTACCCAGTCTTGCGAAGAAGGTGGTGCTTACCCCCACACGCTACTCAACGAATACATATCTGCCGTCGAACCGAATATAGGTGGCCAGTCAATGGGCTGGTGCACTCCGATAACAACACAGATCATTGCAAGGAGGTTGTACATGCCCAGTATAGCTGCTCGAAAGAGACAGCCAAAGGACACCATGAAAAGGCTCTGTATGACCAGCCGTCGCGCCGTCCACCCAGCAGGTGATAGGACCATTCTGCTCCCTGAGAGCTCCGAGATTAACTTCGGAAGATGAGGATCATCTGCCTCGATGGCGAAGAAGTGCAGCACGAGCAGGGAACCGCACACATTTATCATGCAGTTACGCAGAAAGACCCACCGGTCAGGAATATATCCCGGCTTGTCCTTGTTGAATGCAGGGACGGCGCGAATCTGCCATGGGGTATTGATACGACGGTAATTGAGCGTCAGCCCCGTAGACCAGATAAATCTCCTCCACCAACAGGTGCTACTCTTTTCTGTCCTTCTTTGGGCAGATTTCATCTCCCAGGCAACCTGTGCATCGTACGACACATGACTCAACATGATTAAGTCAATGGCATTGAGCACATTCACCCAACACATTGCAGCTAGGGGTCCCCGGGCGGGCGTCTCTGAAAAAGCTTGCTGCACTTGAGACTGAAATGAGCAGGCAAGTGCAATAGCGGTCGCAATGATGGCAGGTCTTATTTTGGAGTATGGCGGTGCGAAGGCAATCGTACATCCTGTCAAGACTGGAATAAGGAGCCATTGTGTGAGCGCGAGGCTCTGTTCTGAGTTGAGCGCCATCGGGGATGGGCGTGTCGGAGGGATGATGAGGGATGATGAAGCAATATTAATAATAACAGGGCATGTTGATAATATTTTATGGCTGACATGCTGTCTGTGCTCGTGTGGCTAGCTGCATGGCGAAATGGCTGGCGCTCGTATACTGTAAGTCTGTAAGTAGTGCTTACTTCAGTTGACCCCGCTGATTTTGGTTGGTAGGTTGGCACTGACTAGGGCTTAGCTCCACAAAAGGAGGAGTAGTCAAGAATTAATTGAGGATGCAGAGGGAGTGACATTGTCATTGATGGTGGTTGATGGATGAAGAAATGAAGAATGAAGAGAAGAGTGCGTTGATAAACGACTCTGACGGCGGGGAGACACCGTATCTCAACCACCGACTAGGTACATCCGAAATTCGTGGAAATTATATTACTATGGCAATGGTTCTTAAATACAAATATCTAAATCAAACATTACTTGTGCCATTTCTTCTGCTTCGACTCTCCCGCTGCATTTGCCCTGTGACGCGGCACTCCGCCGCCCTCGCGACGATGCCAGGCGTCCTGAGGCCACACCCAGCCTCGAACTCGCTTCGCGTCTCGTCGCTCTCCGATCTGCGGTTCCGGGATCCATTTATCTTTGCCCTCTGGAAGAATCCGCTGCCGGGTCAGTGCTCCAGGTCCGCCCACGTTGAGGTGAGCAGAGGGCTGGGAGGGCAAGGGCACCGATTTCGACAGCATCAGCAGGAAGTACAAGGCCAAGCTCGCGGTCATTGGGACGTTGAGACCATCCGCGAACCTTGACGTGTGGTCGCATTCTGCTGCAGCTGATTGACTGTCGTGGGAGGGCTCGGATGACTGTGACTGGGCAAAGGAAGCAGGCTGCACTCCGAGTTCTTCCGGACTCACGGCGATATTAGTCGGAATTGGCGCCGATAGCTCCAGAAATCCAAAATACGGCACGTCGTCCCCGTCGTCGCACCCTGCCCGCACACAAACGAGTTCGATCTCGGTGATGATGAAGCCGTATCGGCATGAGTGCTCTCGCATGCATCGTTGCAGATGGGCTAGACCGTTGAGGTACTCCACCCGCCGGTGAGGTGCTTCGTTGCGCATGCCTGTGTTCCAGCGGTCAAAGCTCTTTACGATACCGACGAGCCGTCCCCGGGGCATACCGGAACTGGTTTGTTCGGTATCAGACGCATAGTTGGCAAGGAAGTGTGGTCCACCGGTATTTTTGCTGTTTGAAGCCCGTAGGCTAGGCGCCGGGTAGAGCTTTAGATGCTCTGGTCCTTGGGATACAGCGAGCGCGGCGTTGACACGCGGTGCATAGATGTCTCGTATGAGATTGACTAACGCGGCTTCGGAGTCCGGAGACAGGCGAGACGGGGCTACCGCGACCGGCGGAGTCAAGTCGGAGGAGATTGCAGTTCTCAGAAGCTTGGTGAGGCCGTTGATCGAGTTAAACGTCTGAAGTGTAAACGAGGTCCAGCTACGCAGATTCCTGATGTCCCACCAGAAATAATCGTGCATTCCTCGCGTAGGAACCACACTGACATTACGGACCAGATTGATCGCTTGTGTGGAGGATGTCAGGTACGAGAGCAAGGTGGTTGACTGCGCCACCATACCCTCCTCCGCAGGAGGCGGAATGCCAACAGGCGAAGGCTGCGCACTCGGGACTCGGGCATACCCGTATGGGGAGGGTGGAAGGACAAGTGGGGTTTGAGTCTGACACTGAACCGGGGATGCGGGACCGTCATTGGGCGAGGTCTGAGTGTATGACCGATGGACGACAATGTTTGGCGTCACAGGGGTGATTGGGGCGGACGGGGAAGGGAGCGCTTGCGTGGTATACTTTGGAAGATGTCGATAGGTCGGATAGCCGTATCGACTCAGGGTCGCTTCGTCAATGCTAGAAACAGAGCCTGATCGAGAATGCCCGCCTGAAACCTTGCGCTTATGCGATGGCGTAATGCTCACAGGGGACGACAGTGTGGAAGCGTTGTGAGAACCATACATGGGCGATGTTGAAGCCGGTGATACCAGAGGAAGGCAATCCGCCATTTCTACAATATTCCGCTGAATGTCTGGACGCCTGGGAGGATATGGCAGAAAGCCTGGGGGGTTCCGAGTATTGGACAGAACGCGACGATGGCGCTGTGGTCCAGGGGCAGGCGCAGGCTCAATCACCACATCCTGCGATCTGATTTTCGGCAGCAGAGCAGGGCCACGCTGGTATCTGGGAGGAGAGTCTTCTCTCGGACTGGTTCCAGCGGTTATGGCCGACCACGGCGAGGAATCATTGGAGTAGATGGATGAATCGGACGCATTGCGCGTGTGGGTAGCTCCGATGAGCTCCATCAATTGCAGTCGCGGCGGTGTCGTTGGTTGATAGTAAGAATATTCCAGGGACATAATGTCGATCTCTGGGTCACAGTTGAAGTCCAGCAAGTTTCTTTCTTCACAACGAATGATCAACGAGTAGCTATTTGGAAGAACCAGCTTCCTGCGACGCGTCAAAGAGCAATGTTCACCAACGAGGTGATAGAGAAGGATAGAGCGCGAGTGTCGAACTGTTTCAATTGAAAGGCTAGCACTGTCGAGTCATATTCAATATGAGTGACAACGATGAGTTCTTGAAGCATCGAGACGGAGAATGTTTGGATATTAAATGCTCTCCGCTGAGAAGGCATGCGATCCAGGGCCAAAAAAAGCATCCGATAGACAGATCCAGAATAGAATAACCTGAAACATGGAGGAGGCTCCAGATTGACGCCGGTGGACTAGCCATTCTGGGTGTTGAAAACTGTAGAAGCGACAGTCTCAAGGCATGATCTGCCGGTTATCCCTGGAAGATCTGCGAAACAGACGAGATCATGGGCAAGCAAGGCAAGAAGAAGTGTTTCATGTAGCAGTCGCGCGTCAAAATGTTGCTAATTTTTGCATCTGCTCAATTTCTTCAGGACCTGAATAAGATCCTCAGTCATTCCCTTCAGGGTATGGCGCGAAGGCTTCAGAGAACAAGATCTAAAATGGGCAACACTTGTGTTTCGTGCTATTTCTGGGTAATTGTAGTTAAATTGACGGAAATTTATCGAAGAGGGACGAGCGTAACGCCTAGGTACTCATCAGTCGGCGGCAAGCAGATCTATCGCAGATACGACTGCTGATACCTTCGTGGTGCGTGGCTCATTAAGACGCGCGACTTCTGAGAGATCGAAGCGCCGGGAAGCAGCAATTGCAACGGAAACAGCTGTCTGTGGCACGCAGAGGAGTCCAAAGAACGTCGTTGAGTGAAATCAATGTGTTCTGGTTTCAGATCTTCCATTTCTAAGAATACTCAAGTCGGCGGATGCCGGTATACATGAGCTGGTGAGGTCGTTGCAGTAAGCGCCGGCCATCCTTCAAGGTCGGCGTCAAGCTCGCTGAGTGGCTCATTCTCGACGAGGTGCAGTTTAATTGACTGTTCTTTTCTGCAACAGACGAATAACTTGCCATCAAAAAAAGAAAGAAGAATCCGATTCAGACTGCACTTGAGATTGGACCAGGGGCGGCGGGAAACGCAGGTAAGAGGAGAGGGAGTGAGGTGTGGTTTGATGGCTTGCTGGCTTGCTGGGATGCTCTGAAGTAGTCCGTGAAGAAAAGGCGAGCATGAAATCAGCGGGTTGAGCCGGTTGTTTCCATAGGTGGCATATCTCATGTTTACCAACAAATCCCAGGGACAGAGCAGGTTATGACTATTATTCTCTCTCTGGCAATTGGACTTGGGAGGCGCATGCTTGGACGATATCACATCACGTGAGGTGTTGATTGCGAAGAAGCCCTAATGCTATCTAATATGACATTCCAAGGACGTTACTATCATGGGCATGCAAATTGTCATCAGGATATATTGTGGTATTTGAGAAGCCGTATAGCTCAATTAGAATATTAATGTCAACAGCGACAGAGCAGCCAAATCACGCCGCTTGATCTGTTCATGAACCCCATTCCAGTGCTATAAGAGCATCCGGATATTATAACCATTTCCCTTCGCTTCTGAAGAAAAAAGCCCAAAAATGATGTCAAGGTGAGAACCAGCACGACAAGCTGCTGCAGGACTCTATCGAGGCGCTGTAACCAAACAAGGTGATGCTCGTGGGAATCTAATAAACCGTCTAAAAGTCTGATCATGTCCAAGGAGGAAAGGGAAAAAAAACCGCGTCGTCAAGTTTCGGCAACGATCTATGCCTTGATTTCGTACTTTCGTCGGAACATGTCGTCAATCTCGGTCAGGTAGTATGTACCGGGGAAGAGCGTGTCGGGGTTGCCAGAAGGCTTGAAGTTCTTCTTCAAGTGGGCGTGCTCACGCAGCAGGCACATCTGAAGATAGGAGTCAGTCAATCAGGGTATCAAAAAGGGGAAAAGACTGGGTTCTTACGTCATCATAAGCCTGAGGAGGCAGGACGGTTCTGGCGTTGAGGCGCTTCTGCAAGTCAAGCTTCTCAACCATTTCAGAGACATCACCAACGATCTTGGCACTGAACATGGAGCTGGCGAGACCGCTACCGTACGAGAAGAGGGCGATGCGCTTGGGCCGGCTAGGATCGAAGGTGACGTTGCTGAGCAAGCTGGCGAGACCAGCATAGACGGTGGCCGTGTACATGTTACCACACATGGTGGCAACGTCGAGACCGGGACGCACACGCTCAGCGAAGCGTTTCTTGGTCAGAGCCATGAAGGTCTTCTCGACGGTCTTGTCGCTGAAAGACTTGTCGTAATCCAAGTCACGCAGTTCAGAAGGCACTTCGGCAAATGCGGGGTGGTCGGGGTTGGCAAGGTAGTCATTGTAGAGCATGCGGGCATAGGACTTCTGCACCAGCTTGCAGGTAGGGGCGTGGAACAGGATGTAGTCGAAGCGGTCGAGGGGAGTCTTGGTCTCATCATGCTCGACTCCGTTGGTGCCATTCTGAGCCTGGCCCTTGAGCACCTTTTCACGAGCGGCATAGGCCTTGTAGCAAGCATCAACAGCTTCGGTGTAGCACTTGAGCGAGAAATGGCCGTCAACGACGGGGTATTCGCTAGTAAGATCGGGCTTGAAGAAATCATAAGCGTGGGTGAGGTAACTGCCACGGAGACCAGGCTCGAACACAATAGGGGCATCAGGGCCAATCAGCATGGCGACGGCACCAGCACCACCAGTGGGGCGGGCAGCTCCCTTGGCATACAGGGCGATGTCACCGCAGACAACAATGGCATCTCTGCCGTCCCAGGCAGAAGACTCAACCCAGTTGATGCTGTTGAATACAGCGTTGGTACCACCGTAGCAAGCATTGACGGTGTCGATACCCTCAATGTTGGTGTTTCCATGAGGAGCAAAAAGCTGCATCAGCACCGACTTGACCGACTTCGACTTGTCAAGAAGGGTCTCTGTGCCGACCTCAAGACGGCCGATGGACTTGGGGTCGATGTTGTACTTGCGAAGGAGGGAGGAGCAGGTGGTCAGAGCAAGGGAGTAGATGTCTGAGGAGGTGAACAGTTAGCATTCGGGGTGTACGAGGAGCAGGGACGGGGAAGATCATACCCTCACGGTCATCGCAGAAGCTCATCTTGGTCTGTCCCAGACCAATTGTGTACTTTCCCTCACTAACTCCATCGAATTTCTCCAACTCCGCCTGGTCGACACACTGCACATGCCGTTAGCGTTGATGAACTGGAGATAATTGGACGGGACATGTGCAGAGGAAGCAGATCAACATACCTGACTGGGGAAGTAGACCTCAATGGCCTTGATACCAATGTTCTGAGGACGAGCAGACATGATGGCGGCGGTGTGAAAATAGGGGATAATATGTATGGAGGAAGGAAGGTGAAGGTAAACACCAAAGAGGCAGTCTCTCACGCACAAAGGAAGCAGACAATAGATTGCGGAAGGGGACAGTGAAGCCTAGAAAAGGAGAAAGAGGTGTAAAAAGGAGGGAGGGCCAGGTGCTTTAAAGCAGTAGGAGAAGAGGAAGAACCGAAGAAGCAATGGCCGACTGATTGCCTGATCCCTCCGATTATTATTCCAGCTGCTGCTCCTCGTCCCCCCCTCCGTCGAGGGGGACTTTTTCTCCAATTTCTCAGAGGCAAAACCAAAAAAGATCAGGGCCAAATGGGGCCCTCTTCCGCGGCTAAGCCTATCTGGGAATGGTACAGTGGATCTACCTTCTACCTTACTACTTCTGGAAATTACCGACTGATGCCTTAGGCTCGTACTGGAACTGACGCAGCGAATCAGAATGGAAGCTGCGATAGTTAAAGGCAAAATATTATGTAGAGACAGACTACCCCGAGTATATACGGAGAGTGTCGACATCTATAGAACACTTCTCGAGGGGTGGCAGTGCATTGAAAACCAAAAATGTGAGTGAGCAAAATGATTCGAGAAAAAAAGGGGCGAAAAAAAGGAGCAGAGGCTTCCCGCTAGCTCAATGATCCCAGATGCTTGTCGTCAGTCTCTCTGATGGTGATGATATTCCATCCATCCATATCCACTCCATCCGCATACTTTCAAGAGGATGTAGAGCGACATACGCACTCACACACCGACTCTGCAGTCACAAACCTAATTCTCAAATAATATTTCTGGTCAGTTGACCCTTTTCAAAGAAATCTCTGGGATCATCTTCACTATTGGATTTGACCATGCATTGGTGAGCAAGGACTGCTCTAGCCGTGGAGTAGTGTACTGATGTTTTCGCAGCACAATAGAGCACAGCTTAATCTTCCAACCAGCATGCTCACGGTTCTGCGGAACCAAGTGGGACAAAGTCTTGCGCCTCAATTCCATTACGCCAGCAATCATAATTCTCAGTAATTGCGAAAATCTCCCATGTGTTGCATGAGTTTGCCTGCTGGGGATCGCACGATACTCCGTAGCGGTTGTTGTCTCCGTACAGTGTAGTAGGTCGTAGGCTAGTCCCCATTAGTCCATATCTGTCACGCGTTTCATTCCTACCAGAGTCTCGAATTTACTCTTTCTCTCAATAGTTACCCATTTGAATGCCTTATTGTCAGCGTTATTATTGTTCTGTAGACGCTGGTGGCCAGATAGACGTCTACCTAACAATGTAAGATTGCGTTCCTGCCAAGCCTTAGGACTCCGGACGGAAGTACCTACACGCAGTCTTGATAAGTTGATCTTATCGGTCTCTGTCTCAATCATCCGCCACTAGACTAGCATCATTTCCAGCGCCTCAGCTGCAACATCGGAAATTCACATCTCGGATGAAAAAGTATTTCCCAATTTCGCAGAAATCCAGAAGAGAATTGAAGAGTTTATCAATCTTATCTTGTGGGCCTACAGAGTATGCTCTCTATCCTCGACTCTGCAACTCCAACTGCCAGATTTCCTCTTGCAAAACAAGAAATCAAGTGGGGTTTGCCCTTGGCGATGTGAGGTGGATTCGGTTTTACTTTCTGTCAGCTCATTCGGAACGGAAGGACAGGAGTCTAATCTGTTCTACCTCGTGCGAATTGCATGCAAGGTACAACGTTGATATAACTTTCTACGTATAAGCCTGTCAGGGTAGTCTTTGATTATACTAAAGCATACCGTCTCTCGTCTGTTTATAGCGAAGATATCACCAGAGCTTCAGCACCAAACCACTACCAACAGGTCGTGACGCACATGGCATGATCACCGCGTTCTCATCCGTTCAATCCGGAGCTTGATCAGCGGGTTGGCTCTGCATGTCTCCTCCATAGCATCAAGGAGCCTCTCAGGTCCAAAACAGCAGACCTGAACAGGTTTGGCCTGCTGCTTTACGAATCCCTTGATGTCGAATCTTGCTGTCTCTCCACTGGCCTTCCGACGTAGTCCATCTATATTGATGAATCCGAGGTTACCCATAATGTCGAAATTTCCCATGAGGAATGCCTGTCCCTGAAGCGACCCAGTCTGACACGAGAGAGGAAGATCACGCCCCCATGACATTTGCAGAGACGCTTAAGCCATCCAAGGACTGACTTCCCACACATCTTCCTGAATACTTATGTCCGAATTGGGGAGGTCTGCTCCTCTCTTGGTATTCTCTTCGCAGTTCTCCTGTCATCTATTTGGCGAGGTGATTCCAACGAAGGCAACTAGGTCTCTACTGAGACACGCCCCCTGCTGTGTTTAATTGGGACCAACGTAGTACTATTAGAAGTGGATATTCCATTGCACTGGACATTGGCACACTGTTGATCATCCAATGAAGCTATGATACTAGTCGATAAACAGAATGGTCTGGCTGCTTTCTCCCTGCGTGGGATGTATAAAAATCACCTATACCTCTCATCATGTCAAGATTCCGCCCTACACGAGCCGGCAAAATCGTATAGCACAGGCATCAAATGACATACAGTACATTACATGGTTCAAGCAGCATAATATACTCCTTAAACCAATCTCTCAATTTCTCACTGTCGAAGCCATGATCGATCGAATGTGCCGTGCTCAAGAGTTCCTACACAATATGACAGGCGGTGACAGATGGCAGAATAGAGGAGCATGAGCAGAGGTCCGATGCCGTGAAATATCATTGTTGTACCTTAGTATTCCATCCAAGGAAGAGCAAAGTTAATATCAGTGATAAATCAAGAGCATCATTATTTACAGGAAGCTGGTATATCTTCTCTCAGTCGTTTAGAGTGATTTCTCGGTCACTCTAATGGCTCCAATGAAAACCTTTCTGCCGAGTACGACCTCCAATGCCAAGCGTGGGTCTCTGCTGTTATCTGCTCTGACGCCTGCGCCACACGAGTGACTATCCATCTGGGGAAACCAGTCTCACTCTCCTTTTCCCGTGAGTGATTATTACAGATCTCATCCGAGCTTCATCCACTCTCTTCTCTAGATCTTCGTTTTCATCGGTTTTTCCTTGTATCTAATAATTTCTGTTTTATCTCCCACAAGAAACAAGGGAGTATGTCGCTCACTGTCGCTCCTTTCTCATCCAGATCATGATCCCGCTTAGTCCGGCATCCGTGACGCTGTCTAATCTTCCCCGGCTCCTCCGAGCCACGTCCATTCCGCCATGGGCAACGATAAGAAATTCGACTACGAAGCACTCCCCATTCCAACTTACGAAGAGGCTATTTCATCCCGCCCGAGCTCCTCTCGATCTCACCTTGGCCCCGATGAAGCCAGCGATGATGCGGAACGACAGGGCTTGCTGTATAATGCCGACAATGCCAGTGGTCCCGGCGACCCACGCTCTCGGCCTCATGGATACCAACCGCCAACGGTTGAGTCCGTCCGTAACAGCCTGGACGATCTCGCCTCCTCGGGGACCGACTCCGCCCGGGGTTCGCTAGAGGAGTTGCAACGGGAACTCGCTCAGATGGACGTGGAGGAAGCAGGGGTACAGTCATCATCTCGGCGGTCCCTACTGGGGCAGCATTTCTCGAAACGCTTCAGCAGCCTGAGTCGGACGCTCTCTGCGATAAGGTTTCCTTTTCGCCGCTTTCTGCCAAACTTCCGATTCACAATCAACCTCGATGGGGCCCGTCCACGCTTCCAAGACCATGGGTGCATTATCCTGCTACGGGTATTTGGGCTACTGGTGGTAGTCACTCTTGTATACGTGTTCTTCTTTTCGGACCTCTTCAATTTGAATTCTCGATTTATGATGGGTCAGTCATATAGCGCTGCGTCGGTGCAGAATTTCCTTCAGGGCCACATTAACGAGACAAACATCGCGGAGAATTTGAGAAAGGTGACAAAGTTTCCTCACATGGCTGGTACCGAAGGTAGCTTTGTGCTGGCGGAATGGATCGAACAGGAATTCAAAAATGCAGCACTCGATGAAATCGAAATGGAAGAATTTCAAGTGTACCTCAACTATCCCAACGAAGGCGGAAGGAGGGTGGCGATCGTTGATCCGCCTGATATGGCCTGGGAAGCTGCGCTCGAAGAGAAGAACGAACAGACTATGGTTTTCCACGGACATTCGAAATCGGGAAATGTGACCGGCCATTTGGTCTATGCAAACTACGGTTCTCGGGAAGATTTCCAGCTCCTAGCGGCCCACGGAGTTGACCTGAATGGCGCTATCGCACTCGTCCGATACTATGGCTCCGAGACAGATCGTGCCCTCAAGGTCAAGCTTGCGGAAATGGCTGGCGCTGCTGGATGTATCATCTACTCTGACCCGCATGAGGATGGGTTTCGTCAGGGCCCCGCTTTTCCAGACGGACGCTTTATGCCGGATGACGGCGTCCAAAGGGGTGCAGTGAGCTTGATGTCATGGGTTGTCGGGGATGTTCTTTCCCCCGGGTTTGCATCTACACCCGAAGAGAAGAAACGACTTTCGATAGAAGAAAGCCCGGGATTGCCGCGTATACCAAGTATCCCGATCGCCTGGCGCGATGCTCAGAGACTCTTGCAGGTTCTCAAGGGTCATGGTACAAAGGTACCCAAAGAGTGGGTTGGAGGTGTTCCGGAGGTGACGGAGTGGTGGACGGGAGACGGAGGTTCCCCTAAAGTCAACCTGATGAATCTTCTGGAAGAAGTGGAACGACAGCCTATATACAACGTCATTGGGCGCATCGTTGGATTGGAACAGCCTGAAAAGAAGATTATCGTGGGCAACCACCGCGACTCCTGGTGTCTTGGCAGTGCAGACCCAGGCAGTGGCACTGCGGTTTTCTTAGAGCTTGTTCGCGTCTTTGGTGAACTCCGGACTTTCGGTTGGCGTCCGCTGAGGACCATCGAGTTCGTCAGCTGGGACGCGGAAGAATACAATATGATCGGTTCAACGGAGCATGTGGAAAAGACGATCGAAGCACTTCGAGACCATGCATACGCTTACCTGAACGTTGACGTCGGGGTGACTGGCAAGAACTTTGATGCCTCCGGATCTCCGTTGTTTCAACGGATTGTGATGCAGATCCTCGGCCGCATTGCGGATCCCGTCACAAACGAGACACTCAAGGATATCTGGGAGAAAGCCCAGAAGAAGTTCGGACCCCTCGGCTCTGGGAGTGATTATGTAGCATTCCAGGACATAGCTGGCACCTCAAGTGTGGACTTTGGATTCACCGGCGGGCGTTATCCCTACCACAGCTGCTACGAGAACTATGACTGGATGACCAAGTTCGGAGATCCTGGGTTTCAATACCACAAGGCTCTTGGCCAGTTCTGGGCTTTGCTCCTGGTTGATCTTGCGGATAACCCTATCTTACAGTTCGATTTGCAAGTGTACGCCGACCATGTGCACACCTATGTTACCGATCTGGTGGCCTACGCCAAGTCAAAGAATGTCCCGGTTGCCCCCCAGCCTTTAGAGCACCCCGCTGTCCGAGAACCGTCCGTCACCTTCCAACCTCTCTTCGATGCTGCGTCCAAGTTCAAAAGCGACGCAGGAGAATTCGATCAGTGGGCCCAAGTATGGCACGATACGGTCTGGGGCGCCGGTGGGTTCGAAAATAACGTGATGGCCATCCAGCGTCTGAACCACAACACTCGCATGGCCAGCTTTGACACCCAACTTCTGGATCTAGAACACGGTGGCGGAGTAAGTACCCTTTCTTACACATCTCCAGCGTCCCGGCCACTGACAGTTTCCCATCAGATCCCCAACCGCACGCAGTTCAAGCATGTCATCTTCGGCCCCCAGCTATGGTCCGGCTACGACGCCGCCGTCTTCCCCGCCATCCGCGACAGCATCGACTCGGGCAACTGGACTCTAACCCAGGAATGGATCGACCGAGTCGCTAGTATCATCCAGCGCGCAAGCAACAGTCTCTTGCACCATTAGACTCCTCTGTACGCCCCAGCATCAATCACAACCTCAACCGCGCAGAAATCATTCATACTCTCCCGCCTGTCACCTTATACCTCCGCGCAACCTCAATCTCTCAATCTATGTATACTTCCCATCATCCGTGCATCAGCCGTACATACATGAACATACACACACTGCCTGTCCCAGGCTTCTCTGCACTCTTGTCGCAACGGCCCAATGGCCTCACAACATAGTATTCCAGAATCTAGCGAATCGAACCTCTCATTATTCCGTATTTTCTTCCCTCTATCCTTTCGCCTCTCCTCCATTTCAAAGGAAGAGGATCTGTCCTGGCTTCTCTTAGCCTTTCTTGCACATACCCCCGTCATCATTTAGCATTCTTGTTTGCCCCTGAAAATAGGTCTCGAATTTCTTAAAGATGGAAATTATTGATTTTCAAGTGCGTATGAATTGAGTGATGAGATTATTTCATCTTGTGG
>JAABUG020142391.1:0-15924 GCA_011319215.2 Scortechinia acanthostroma
CATGCAAGCTTTCTGAAGTACTCCGGTTCTGGCGGGCAGCTTCTGAAGCAGCCCATGATTCCTCGTAACAGTGAAGTCTCCATCGTGTGTTATCACGCGCGAGAGCGAAGAACCGTCTCGAGACAGATTGAAGCTGGACCTGCTCGACCGGGGTGAGATCTAGTACATAATAGGCGGAACGCGTCAGTTATAGATTGTTACAGGTCATGCGGGGTAAGAACTTCGCAGCTATGGTGTAGGATCGACTACTCACAATCGATAATCTTGGAGAGAATCTCTACGGGGAGGTTTTCCATGGGTAGGATCTGGAAAGGCACAGCATGGAGGGCAGATAGATCATCAAACCCGCTCACGGCACGATGTAAGACAGCCCAAACTGTCGTCCCTCCTCATCGGGTTCCAGATCCGTTAAATTTCCCCGCGATCAACAAGACTAGACTGACGTCACGTGTTGACGGGCCAAGCTTCGAGAAATTTCACCACAAAACCTCTTATCTAGGGGGGTGGATGTTCAGCTGAGGATCAGGTTCAATGAGAAATGAATTATAGTGGTCTAGTCTGCTGAGTACCAAAGAAGCGCCTGTGCTCCAGCCAATATCCCATACCAAGCCATCATAATTCGCGTCAATCGTACATCAAGAATAGAAACATAGTGGACGGGAAAGAAGTGAGAGACAGAGAGAACCAAAAAGGATAGATCGTCTTGCCAACCCTGGAGGTTGTGTAACTTCAGAGCCAACTCAGTTATCTGGTATGTAGACGGCATCCTTACAAAGGACAGCCGCCTTCTTGAAAAAGCGTCGCCATTCGAGAGGGTCACCCTTCACTTTCATAAATTCAATCTCAAAGAGACCCTCTGAGATGCACTCTATGACAACTTTCCCCTGCAAGGTGCACATTCTGCTATCTCTGGTGATGATTCGGACCATTGCAGATGTGTCTCCTGCAGAAACCGCGGGCACACTGGGAACAGGAACCCCCAGGCGGTGGAGAGCTTCGCACACAAGAGGAACGAGAATCTTGAGTTCCCATGTTGAGAAAAAGCGAGTCATAGGGCGAGCAGGTACAATATCGCGGAAGCGCTGAGCTTTTTGCGTTCTGCTGAGCGGCACGGAAGGATGAGGCGAAAATTGCGACATGGATGGCTCGTCCTCTAGATAGCCCGTCATTAACATGTCGTCGCTAGAGGGAGGTTTTCCCGCAGGTTGTGTGGACGAAAATACACCAGCTATGTGAGGTGTATCCCAGTCCACCAACATATCTCCCCTCGGTATTTCTGGCTGAGTGGAGGAGATTCTCAATTCCGTTTCCAAGCCTTCGTCGTCCAACCTCATCCGCTCTGGGTCGAAGCTGCCAGTCCTGTGAGGTCGAGAAAGCGGATCCTGGCTGAAATCGATGTGCAGCGCTTCGAACATGGTTGTCGCTAGATTGATAGGGTCCCTGAGCTTGCCATCTAGAGCAAGGTACCGATTCTGTCGGGTAAACCATGGATGCCGTCGCACATCCTCAAGAGAGAATCTGTTGCTGGGGTCGACGTTCAGCATGCCGCGTAGCAAAGAGAGAGTTGCTGTAGGCAGCTTCCGCCAGAGTTCATCACTTGTTCGTGCGTTCGTCGCCACATATTCATGAAACTCGTAGCTGCTGTCTGTCGGACTGTCCCACGGCGTGTTGCCAGCCAGTAGAACGAAGAGTACAATCCCACACGACCAGATATCCACCAGATCTGGGCGATAACCCGCGCCCTTGACCTGACCACGGTTGCTACACGATATAACCTCTGGGGCAATGTAGGGAGGACTGCCGCAGAAAGTTGTCGAGAGCTTGGTGACCCCTTTGTACTCGAATAAGGTCGCTAAACCAAAATCGGCGATCTTGAGATTTCCGTCGGCAGTCAAAAGCATGTTTTCGGGCTTGATGTCCCGGTGACTGACTCCTTTAGAATGCATGTAGCCCACTGCACTGACAAGCTGTGAGAAGTACACATGAGCGATATCCTCGCCCACACCCTCATCAGCCTCGATCTTGTCGAAGAGGTCTCCGCCCTCAGCCAGTTCCATTGCGATCCATCGCCATACGCTATCCTCGCCGGTCTGAAAGAATGAAATTATATTGTTATGATCGCCGATGTGTTTATGGACTGTCGCTTCCATTTGCAATTGTCGAGGGCTGATCTTGCCATGTCGAGCAGCATATTCTTTATGGATGAACTTGACGGCAAAGATGGGGTTATCGGCGTTTGAGGGACATGCTTTCTTGATACTGCGCAACGCATTAGTGGGAACTCGCAAACCCAACGTAGAAGCATCAGAACATACCAGGCATAGGCACCCTGCCCGATCGTTTTCGAGACAATCCGAAAGGGCAGATCGTTAGGCAGCGGGGCAAGCTGAGAGTGGTGCATTTTGTTCAAGACTTACAACAAGCCCAGCTAAGACCATGCAAAATGAACACTATTGATTCACGGAGGCCAAAGATAATTTCTCCTGGCAAATTTCAGCGCGACACCATTTTTCTTTGTGGTTTCTTGGACATGACAAGCAAGGGTCGATGTGTCGAAAGACCATGGAAATAATACGCGCTGCGCCGGGTACGCGAGCCACTTTATCCTATTTGGGTAATGTGTTGATATGCCCGCCGGGCGCAGAAGTAAGCAGGCTGACAGGTACCTCGTTCCATTGCAACAGTAGGTAAGACACTCAAGAGTAATGAAAGCTGTAGCAATTTACAGGACGGTATGCATGAGTGGAAGCAGAAATATTTTAGTCGGAAAGAATAAACTCCATGCTTTGGCTCGAATTATCACTGTGGACCCCCGAAACTATTGCTTTTAATATCCGATATCCAGACTGCGTAGACCGGCAGTAGCTAATCCCTTCCGGAAGAAGCTCTCTTTCTATGAAAACCACTCGCTCTGATTGAAAGTGGCTGCAGGACGAGAGCATTCAGAGTCATGACCTGAAACAATGTATCATAAATTCTTGGACAACTGAATCATCATGTATATCTCTGGCGTATCGTTGTTTCACTTCAGTCCTCTGCATCACCTGTCAAATTGATCTGACAGCCGTGAGCTGAATAGCAGTGCGGAGTAATCTACAGGGACGCATCAAGTCGATCAATGACTTGGAATATCCGAGGCGAGGCACTCAGATGATCCGGTGAACGAGTCAGGCGCATTCAACTACTCTTTCTCTTTTCCCTGTTTTCTCCTGTTCATTGGGTCTTATCTCTGATCTTTTTCGACTCTTTTAAATTTCGCTCAGTCCCTTAGTCTATCCGACCAGGCGGGGGCTTTGACACTGGTTCCAATCGTTGCCGGGGGAAGCTGATGCTCTTTCTGCGGTGGAGTACGGAGTAAACAACTAACGCGCTGTTCACGACAAAAAACCAAGAACTGGTCATATCCTAGTCTACTCGCTTCTCTACCTAACTTTCGGTCTTTAGACCCTCATAATAAAACTTCTCTTTGAGAATTTGCAATATCACCCGTACCTTTTTCAACTTGTCTCTGCTGGTTTCAATCTGACGGTTCTACTTGTGGGTCGACCCGTCGTTGCTGTGTCCAGATCCGGCGTCATTCCAGACAGCAACCTTACCTTGCTACTGTTACTACATTCGTCAAACCGGCACCGCACCTCTAATTTATAATCAAAAAAAGGAAAGAAGAAGAAGTCGACCTCTCAGAAACTGTCTGTAGACTGC
Source organism: Scortechinia acanthostroma (assembly GCA_011319215.2). Taxonomy (NCBI): domain Eukaryota; kingdom Fungi; phylum Ascomycota; class Sordariomycetes; order Coronophorales; family Scortechiniaceae; genus Scortechinia; species Scortechinia acanthostroma. The sequence goes on from JAABUG020142391.1 coordinate 3,703, forward strand.
GTGACTTGAGCGGCCAAGATGGACTACGCGATGGAGGATACTCAAAACGCCACGACTGAAGCTCTTGAGGCGAGCAAGCTGAGCTCTGCCAGCCAGAGAAATGACACTCAGAGCGTGACGAAACGGTGGGTACCGATCCTGCGAGCTGAATAGTGAACTTGCCTTGTTGTGTCTTGTACTAACAGTCTGTTCGACACCTTATAGCCTCCAAACGGAGCTGATGCAGCTGATGATGTCGCCCTCACCCGGCATCTCTGCCTTCCCCAACGCAGACGGCAACCTACTCAATTGGACGGGCACAATCAGCGGACCCAACGAGACACCGTACGAAGGACTGACCTTCAAACTCTCCTTCTCCTTCCCTAGCAACTATCCTTACTCGCCCCCTACGGTTCTCTTTAAAACGCCCATCTACCACCCCAATGTCGACTTCTCCGGGCGGATCTGCTTGGATATCCTCAAAGACAAGTGGAGTGCCGTATATAACGTGCAGAGCGTCCTACTGAGCCTGCAGAGCTTGCTCGGGGAGCCCAACAAGTAAGCTCGCCTCACCACTCGCAATACAACCACATCGATGCTAACTGGCACATAGCGCGAGTCCTCTAAACGCCCAAGCAGCTGAGCTTTGGGACACAGACAAGGAAGAATACAAGCGCCACGTCCTTGCACGACACCGCGACATCGAAGACCTTGAATGAAGCATACGGACAACTAGGCTGTCCATGGCGTTTTCTGTATTTCAGGACAGACCAGGGCTTGGTTTCTGCATTGCATGATCGGAGGGTCGGTGCATTGTTTCTTTGGCGTCTTGTCTGTCCCTAGGGCCCTTGCGGCTCCGGGCGCAGGTTCAAAGCATATCGGTAGATTGGGTCTGGAGTTTTTGCGTTGCCTTGGGCTTTTTTCTTTTCTGGATCATGTGGACCACGGTTTCACAGTACAGGGAAACGTGTGTCTCTGGAAATACATACCCTGTTTTTCTTGTTTTCTTTTGGATCAACAGTTTTCTATCTTTCGAATTGGAGCTTGATGTCTGAGGCGGATGCTTAAGATTCCCGGTCTTCAACATCAATCCACTGCTCGGACGATTAATTGGTCCAAGCATACTACATCCATGACGACACTGTCTACTAAGATACAGATCGCGAAACGTATTTATAACAAGCTTGCTCATACTCTGGACATGTCGTACCCGCGCATCTGCCAGAAAGCTGTTGAGAGCTTAAGAGCATATTCATAATATCCGGTAGAGCGCCTATAAACACAAGTCTAAACTTTTATCTTACTCGTCAACCTCTACATCCTTGAACTCCGCTACAATCCACTCGCAAAACGCCTGAAAATCTTCATACCAGTCCCGCAGCCGGGCGGCCTTCAGCCCATCACCCAGAATCCCATCTTCGATATCGGAGGTCCACTCTGCATTCGATTGATCCTCATAACAGCTCCACAGAATGGAGTTCTCGACCATCATGGCGAGGCCCGTGAGACCCATATTTTCGAGGCCCTGCAGCGCCTGCCAGAAGTCGTGCGTTAGACCGTTCTTGCCCTGTCCGAGGATGGCCGGGTCGTCGTTGCAGAGGGAGACGGAGACACCGCGGGCTAGCAGGGCAGGGAGCGGGTGGGATTTGATGGAGCTTGTGAGGCGGAGGATCTCGTTTGAGATTGGGCAGCATTCGACGAGGATCTTCTTCTGTTTGACGAGGTCGATGAGGAGGGGGTGTTTGTAGAGGGAGAACCCGTGCCCGATGCGCCGGGTGCCGAGCAGGATTGCGTCGAAGAGATTGTGGTCTGTTCTGTCGCCGTCGCCGAGGCATTCGCCTGCGTGGAAGAAGAATGGGATGGTTACCCCTTCCTCGGCGCAGAGCTTGCGGAACCAGAAGAGTACCGGGACGAGGTCGACCAGCGGCCGGCCCTGGTCTTCTTGGCCGACGACATCGAACCCGGCAATCACGTCGGGGAAGGCGAGTTTCGTCTCAATGCATTGCTTCATGCTGGCTGCGATGTCTTTGTTGGGCAGATTGCGGAGAGTGGTCCAGATGATGCGGGCGCCGTAGAATCGTCGGCCTCGTTCGGTGCTCTTGAATCGGTCGAGCTCTTCTTTGAAGACACGGCACCACTCTAAGTAGCCTTCCTCGGGCGTATCCCGTCCTTCCCGTCGGTACTGAAAGACAAAGGCGATCCGAAAGTCCACGTATCTGATTCCGTCACTGGCGAGCTCTTCGAACATGCGGCGCAGGCATGCGCGGAAGATTGGCTCGTACTGCAGGATGGAATTGATGACTGGGAACGTGCGTCGGAAGATGTCCCATATGGCGTCTACTCCGTGGTGGTGAAGGTAGGAATGCTCTGGCCCGAGAACACAACGACTCTTTAGCCACTTGCGGAAACCAGTCTCTCCACCCATGGGGAATGACGAGGCTGCTTTTTGTAGAGATATTAGGGTTGAAGACTCGTAGGAAGACGTCCACATCGTAGGCTTGTCCTCTGATGCCTCCGATGGTCGAGACGAAAACTGGAAATAGAACGGTGCTTCCTCAAGCTCCTTTTGGCTAATGAGTGGTTGTGGAGCAGTAATGTGTATTCCTGGGGTGGAGAAGGCCTGTTCGATCAGAAAATCGATATCGAACATGGCATCCATGTGAGCATGTAAGAGGGACCCTTTGGGCATCTTCTGAACAATTTTCCACAGGTCGGTGTTTTCCATGCGACCCCGTGCCAGATGGAACATCACCCCTGGGTAGAGAATCTCGTCGGCTTCGTGAGCTTGCTCCGGGGTCAAGTCCTTGGACCATACTGTCTTGAGCTCACGAGCCCGGATCTCGGACACAATCTTGCATGCTCTGACGGCAAGCGGGGAGAGGGCCTTGCGAAGATTGGCATCTATGCTGGCGATATTAACTCTTCGGAATTGGAGCTCATATAGAAGTGGGAAATCTAACCATGTCGTTGCTTCTGTTCTTCTAGAACCAGCGCATCACGGCCCTTCAGATACTGCTGGATGAAGGGTTCCTCCACTTGAGGGATGCCTTCCTCCAGCTCCCACTCGGTATCATTTGAACCCATATGGGCTGGGACGGTGACACGCGGGGAGTATGTTCTTTGTTTCGGTTCTCGAAATGAACCAGACACTCAGGACTATTCTAGATTGATAAAATTCGATGAGGAAAGATAAATAGAGATGACGATTAACAGAATAGCTCAATGCTGATCGCAGCGTGTGAGGGGGAGTGTCGGGGGCCGATCCTTCCCCACTCGAGCTCCCCAGCCATCGCAGCCAATGTAAGGCCTCAAGGCCGTTTTTGGCACACTGATGGGGATCACAACCTTAACTTAGACCTGCTTAAGCGGGTTCAATTGTATTCTCGTATTGTCTTGTGATCCCTGTTCAATAGAATGCGATGTAACGTTCTTGTCCATCGTTAAGACACTTTTAGTCGAAAGTGTCTTGTCTCGCTACGGAGTACTTATTCGAGTAGAACACCTCGGCCTGAATTGCCCAAGGATCAAAAGGACGAAACGAAACGCCATCAGTTAGGCGTACTATTCCCCGTCGGAGCTCCATGCTAGCTTTGGAGACAATCGCAGCATTCAAGACAAACCAAACCTTGGATAGTGCTACTCCATGGTAACTTGAAAACTGGAGAAACACGTGGTAGACACCTTACAGATATGGTACGTAATGACTACGGAGTAGATAGTCTAAGACAGGAATCCGCGGTGGCAAAATCTGAATCCTTGACCTTGATCTCGCTCAGTTCGAGGCCAAAGTTTCCACCGGTCAACTTTAGGGTCTGGACCCAGAGGGACGACCCGTCATGAGCCAACGCATTCTTAGGGTTTGGACTGCACAATGGATATTGGCCATGAGTGCTATCAGGGTTCCCTTATCAAGAAGGACCTGGAGACGATAAAGTTGATATATTTGATCCTCGAAAGAGAGCACAAAGAATTCAAGGGCAATCATCTACAGAGAAGTCTACTCCTCGGAGATCGCCGGTCTTATATCCCAAGGGTTCACGTGCCAAGGTGTCACTAAAATCTCATGGCTGACCTTGACAGGGATACTTCAGATACACTCAGCTCAGTATGCTTTTTTTCAGGATCGGTGATAACAAAGAAAAGAGCGAGCTTATCATCAGGGATTGAGACCTTCCAGGATCGAACCGGCAGACTACGGAGTAACTGCGGCGGAATTTGACCTGGTTAGCGTCGGACATAAAATGCCTAACCCAGTAAATGAGCCTATCGAAGGTGTCATGGAAACTGATGATTCGAGGCACTGGGGCTTTTTTGGGACTTCTTCTTGTGTTCTTTCTCGGTTCTCTGCTGTTTCTGGGGCCACCATAAGCCATTGGGCCATTCTGGTATGGAGACAGTTTAGTTAGCTTGATACGGAGTGTCTGAGGGTGGCGGGTAGAATTTTTAGCTGGAAAGACCCCACAAGTTTTAGCCCTTAACAAGTTAACAATGCCCACAGTCCACGAGACTTGAGTAAACGGCACAAGTCAAAAGTAACCCTCGGTACTCCGTAGTTCAACACGACGACAGGATAACGTATACTGCCAGCTTGTATGGCAAGTGTTGTAGTAAATGTATCCTCAGATTATGCAGTCTATCGACCCGTAGAAAACGGCGTCAACATCGAGTCAGCTTCCCGAATGCATGGTAAATTGAAACCATGAGCTTGTATCCATCGTCAAGCGGCATGAGGCACACGACCGATGAACCGCGTGAGGACAGAGCGGAGAAAAAAAGCGCGGGACACGGCTACACTCGCTGTCAGCCGCCAATCTCCTTGCAGAATCTCTTTCTAGACTTGGCCCCACGCCAATTTTAGTGCTGCAACACTGGAAACTCTTATCAAACGTCGAGGGCATTGCTGGGTCTCAATTCGCTACACTGCCGAAAAGTGAAAAATTATCAGGGAAAGCCTCTTGAAAAAAGATAAGTGACCAGACGCCTCGGCCTTGGCCTCATGGACGGCCATACTTGGTTCCTTGGCCACCAGGAGGGACAACTGTAGCCCGTCCTGACTCCAGTCCACCAACATTCGAGAGAATTTTTTCCAGTTCTCACCTGTTTTATCATGATCCTTGTCGGCGGCGAGCACTAAGATATTCCATCTTTCCTGCACAAGGGTATCTCCAACGCCACGACGAATCAACGAATCAATCGGATCGCTGGAGTGGCTAAATTCACACTTTGCTGGAATATGCAACTTGTGTAATCTCCCCGCACCGGCTTGTCTGATAAGAGAGAAACCCGAGTCGATCAATTGGAATTTGAGCGCAACGCCCATTTTCTGTTGGCTTCAAAAGAGAGATTTTTTCTCCTCTTTTGGGTTTCTCCCTCATTATCTTATCTGACAGCTATCTCCGGCCCCATTGAAGGTTAAATTGGCTGGTTGCCGCCAATTCTCCCTTACTCCATCCTTTTCAGAGTTTCGCGTCTTTTCTGTCGTGTTTCTCTGGAGGAGACGTATTCGACACCCTGGAAATCGTCGCATTCTTGGAATTAGTGATCGTGCGATAGGGACGGAACCAAACATGGCGGACGACAAGGCAATGGAGGTGAACGAGGCATCTCCCCACGAAACAATGCGACATGCAGATCCTGCGCTGGATCCCGCAAATCAACACCACCATGGTCATCCCCACCATTCGGGACAGGCCGAGAAGGGCCCAGATGACGATGTGATATATGCCAAAGATGCTAAAGGCCTGATTCAGGACCCGACTGTTGAGGACAAGCCCGCTCTTAGTCAGAGTTCGAAGGATCTCGAGGAAGCAGGTGAAAGCTATCCATCGCGGCCCTTCTATCGCCGCTATCGCAAGTACCGCAGGCATGTCGTCTACGCTGTTGTGTGGCTTTTGTTCACCGGGTGAGTTGTCTTCCCTTTCAGCTGCACCGCATCTTCTGGCAGTTCTGTTGGATCAAAATCGAAGCTCATCTGTTATCGTCCCTCTTAGATGGTGGATTGCTGGTTTGATCCTCCATCGGCATGATTTGGGCTGGCTCATCCCGTTCCTGCTGTATCTGTGCATTACCTTGCGGCTTCTTACCCTCTATGTGCCCGTGACAATTGTGACCAGGCCAGCCTACTGGATCTGGGACCATACCGCTCGGCCGTTCGTTCGCCTGATCCCCGAGAAATTGAGGATCCCCAGCGCGGCGCTCTTGACGATTGCGGTCATTCTCGTCGGTTCATTTGCGTCGGCAGAGACCGCCGATAACACCAGAGCCAACAGAGCTGTCAGTCTCTTTGGACTTGTCGTATTCGTCTTCGTTTTGTGGCTCACGTCAAGAAACCGTAAGAAGATCGTCTGGCACACCGTCATTGTAGGAATGCTGGTGCAGTTCATTGTTGCTCTCTTTGTGCTTCGTACGAAGGCGGGTTACGACATCTTCAATTTTGTCTCGTTCCTGGCCAGAAAGCTTCTGGGCTTTGCCGGGGACGGCGTTGACTTCTTGACGACGACTGGCTTCGCCGCCAGCCACGGCTGGTTCTTGATATCCGTCATCCCGGCCATCATCTTCTTCGTGTCTCTTGTGCAGCTTCTGTACTACTCCGGCGTCCTGCAGTGGGCTATTGGTAAATTCGCCGTCTTCTTCTTCTGGAGTATGCGGGTCTCTGGTGCCGAGGCCGTCGTGGCTGCTGCCTCTCCCTTCATCGGACAAGGTGAATCGGCCATGCTTATCAAACCCTTCGTGGCGCACCTTACCATGGCCGAAATCCACCAGGTCATGTGCTCCGGTTTTGCTACCATTGCAGGCTCCGTGTTGGTCGCCTACATTGGAATGGGCGTTAACCCTCAAGCGCTGGTTTCCTCGTGTGTGATGAGTATCCCTGCTTCTCTGGCCGCATCCAAGCTGCGTTGGCCGGAGGAGGAAGAAACTCTGACAGCTGGCCGTGTTGTCGTGCCCGAGGACGAGGAACACAAGGCTGCAAATGCGCTTCACGCTTTCGCCAACGGCGCCTGGCTCGGCATCAAGATTGCGGGTACGATCGGGGCGACCCTCCTCTGTATCATCGCCTTCGTTGCCTTGATCAACGCCCTGTTGACCTGGTGGGGACGTTACCTCGGCATCAACGATCCCCCCTTGACCCTCGAGCTGATTCTTGGATACCTCTGCTATCCCATTGCCTTCCTTCTCGGCGTCTCCCGCGACGGCGATCTGCTCAGAGTGGGCAAACTGATCGGTGTGAAGCTTGTCATGGTAAGTTTATATCCTCAGCTTCAACGGGGTGGAAAGGCGCTAACTCCATCATCTTCAGAATGAATTCGTCGCCTATAGCGACCTTACAACAGACCCCGAGTATCAGCAACTCTCCGTCCGCTCTCGCATCATAGTAACGTATGCTCTCTGCGGTTTCGCCAACATCGGCTCTCTGGGTAACCAAATCGGTGTGCTCAATCAACTGGCGCCCGCGCGTGCGGGCGATGTGTCCCGTGTTGCAGTTAGTGCCATGCTTACCGGCGCCCTGGCTACTTTTACCAGTGCAGCTATCGCGGGTTTGCTAATCACGGACGAGGGCAAGTACCTCAGTACTTGAGGATGGGACGCGTATTCTCAGTTATTATCTGCAAATCATGGGAACTGTATTTTTATCATATTCATTTGCGATTTTCACGTGACCAGCTGTTAAAGAAGCGTGTGATTCAATCTCTTATCTTCAGAATAATGAATGCCATCATGGACTCTGACGATCACATCCTCGTCACCATTTCCATTCAACAGAATCATCAACGGAATGTTTCACCCTTTCACAAGCTTGAGATAGGGGCTTCAGTGCAATTCTTACCCACGCAGTCACTATCACCACTTGATCATGAAGAGGACAATGCCAGCGAAAAAAGGAGAATTCAGTAATATATGAGCCAGCTTAAGAGGTGAACAATGCGGAAAAAAAGAAAAATTAGGCTGCTAACGCGATTTTAATGCTTTTATCATCTCTGAGTCACGGCACAGGATGTCGGGGAGCTGATATTGGGATAGCCTGGTGCTTGTCCCAAACGGGTATAACATGCCATGTTCCTCAGGCATCTTAAACCTTGGCGTGTCCGAGGCATAGAGATGGGTAAGGGTCTTGGGGTACTCCGTAGGACCGACATCACTTGCCACTATTGTTAAGCGGCGAAATAGTATTAGTACAGAGAGCTTTTTGAACACCTTCACAAAGCTCACCATCTTTGTTTTTAAGCAAACGGTTAAAGCAACTCAATATCTGTAGGAACCATCAACAAAGACGCACGTTGTCAGTGTGATTTGGCTCCGCCTTAGCTCCGCCTGATCATCGGTATCTATCTGCTATCAGAGCGCCCGGAACGTCATCCTATCAATCAGAGATCAACCCTCCGCCCAACTCTTTGGCTCTTTGCCTTGCGGGTTTCTCCATCTACAAGAACCGACTTCAACACGATCATCTTTCCTTATTATGTCCCTGTCCCGATGACATTCGAAACTCCTCGATGAGCCGCCGGTTGGCTCCTTTCGCCCAAGATGGCTTACTTTTTGCCCTCATTCTTCCAGAAACGGTTGCTCAGATATGCCTTGTCTCGGCTTGAGCTTGTTGACACCGAAGCACTAGATTTAGATAGGCTGGGAATCCGATGGGGTCAACGAAGCACTGTCGAACTTCAGGATATAGGCTTGAGGCTTGAGGTATGTCTATATTGTCGGCAGACCCCGCATACTAGACAAAGACTCCCGCCGCCTTGAGCTCAGTGGAAGATGTATAACTGACAACTATGATATTTTTAACAGAAACTAGCTACACTTCTTCAGCTCCCCGCCTCGAGTGAACTGCTGAGCGCTAAGGTCCAGTTTCTAAAAATCACCGTCCCTGCCGATATCTACAGTAGCGGTATCATCTGCGAAGCTAGCGGAATCGATGTGCATCTCCGACTACCATCAGAAGAATCCTTCGGCGCAGCAAAGGATCGAAATCAGAATAGTCGAAAGCCCTCTCAAGCTAGTACCCATGACACAACTGGCGATCACATTCTCCCGACGCCGGCCGATCTTGCGGAGTCGTTCCTCGATGCCGAACCGAAAGAGGAAAAGGAGGAATTACAAGCTGCCATCACGTCTCGATCGCAGATGTTACACCGTTCATCAGCGTCTATCAGCGACGATGAAGAGGAACTTGGTCTAGGAAACGAGGGTGTATCGCTCCCCGGTTTTGTTGCTGCTTTCTTGAAGGGAGTCGCGGAGCGCCTGCAGGTCAGGGTAGATAATGTCTCAATACGAGTTGATATGGAAATGAAGCAGGAGGGGATCGTCAAGAGAGAACCGGAGAATAAACCTGATATCGTGACGGGCCTTCTAACTGTGCGTGAAGTCTCCGTTGGTGCCGTGAGCAGCGCAAGCAGTTCAGAGGACGAGAAGCATTCTCGTAATCGGAACCGGCCCATCGTTATTTCTGACATCAACATGGCTTTGATATCTGAACCGATAGTCTTCTCGAATTATTCCCGATTCGCTGCGCCTGCTTCGCCGAGTACACCCGCGCAGCCAAAGTCAAGCGAACCTTCGAGCAGGATTCCGTCACCCTTGCCCGGGCACGCATCCGATGCGGACTCCGTCCTAGCTATGACGCGATCAACAATCTTGGAGCGGCCGCAAGAATCCTCAGTTCAAGATATCGAAGAACCTGGTGTGAACCGAATGGAAGGATCCGCCTACACACACGACGGGCGGTTTTCTGATGCCGATAGCGACGGTGAGAATCGAAGTGATGGAAACCTCGAAGACTCGCAGCAGTTTTTGGATGATGATAAATTATTAGACAACCCTGCATATCTTGACTCTGTCATTGACTCCCAGTTACATGACGATGATTTAGAACCACCAGAGGACCTCGTGCCTCAAGACGAACGCTTTCCTCTCAGCAGTGACACCCCGCGCCCTCGGACACCTGAGACGCAGATGCACCTTGAGACTTCACTGCCAGACATTGACACACAGCATACAGCTCCCGTCTCACATTACAATGATGGATCCTTCATGGACAAATCCCCGCGCGGCAGTCAGCCTTACCTCGAGACTGATCACGTTGTAACTCAAGATGTGTCACATGGTGCCTCCTCTTTTTCAAGGTCCTTACCATTGAGAGAAAATTCAGACAGGCAAACAGCGCCTCCTTCTGAAGCTGGCAGCGTAGGCTCATCTGACTCTGCTAATGGTGGCGAACTGTCTGAGTCCAAGTTATTCTCCAACGAAGAGGCTCAGAGTATGTACATGAGCGCTATCAGTCACGGTTCGAGTAGAAGTTTCGTCCCCAATATACCGGGCGCTTGGGATCTGCCGGAGTCAACAGTTGTACGAGATGTGCGCGCAGGAACGCAGCTCACAGACGCGGCACGTGCGGATCAGGACGTGCAAGACGAAACATCGATATCTACACCAAAGCTCACAGCCTCGAATCTTACAGAGAAGCGATCATTCGGCGATCAAAGTGAGTCCCAGTCTGAGGCGCGGGAACCTGATTTGACGCAGCTCCCACCTACGCTGAGCAAGCTTTCGGATGTTGCGAAGCGGTTTCTCAGTATTGATCGAATAACGATAACGATCCCTGTCGATGAAGATAGACATGCCCCAGATGAGACTGTCCGTTCGGCAAACGAAAAGTCAGCAAGTGAGAGCCCGAAAGACTCAGCAATGTCTTCTGGTCTTTCTTCAGCCGATTCCGAATTGCTCTCTTCCACCATGTATGCGTCCGCACGGCTTCGAAGCGACTCGATCAACTCAGCCACTTCATTCGAGGGCTCTCTACCCAGATCGCCGCCTCGTCAAGCAAAGGCGGACCATGACCTTATTTCGAAAACTCAACCCAATGAAATTGCTGTGGAAATATCATCCATAGATATCCGATTCGATAATGCAATTGGGTGGCTTGTCGTCAAGGCCGGCCAAAGGGTCCTTCATACATTTGGTGGTGACGGTGGGGATGTCTCCGTTGGAAAACCAGCATCACAATCTGTGCAGACTCGGCAGAGCTTAACTCTTACCCTCCATAAGTTTTGCATCAAATACTTTGACCACATTCCCGGTCAAACATATGCTCTCGACAACTATGACCCGCATTCCTCGTCATCTTTTGGCTTGGGCCATGAAGATATTATTTTACGTGCGACGGCATCAGGTCTAACGGCGCGCTACTTGGCTGATAATAATGTTACAAAGCTCGGCCTAGACGTCTCAAAGTTCGTATTTGGTCTCGCCTCGGATGACTTGATCTCATTCAGTGAAAGCCTGAAGATGCGGGAGTCTACCAGGGATGTCTTATCACCTGTGAATGGTGATATCTCCCTTTCTCTGACCAAGTCTTCCGACTCTGCAAGCTTCACCATTACAACACTTCCTCTCCGGCTACATCTTAACGTTCAGCGCCTGGAGGAAGTCTTTGGGCGGGTTGGGGGCCTCAGTACAATCCTGGAGCTCGGAAATTCAATATCCTCTGTGTCAAACGGTAAAAACATCATGAAAGATTCTCCAAGACGGGCTCGTGGCGTGCATTTCGAGAGCTCACCGCCGCCTGTGAATAAGCTTCAAGCCAGGCCCCAACTTTCCTGGAAGGTGAACGCTCGAGTCGGTGGAATTGTCTTCGATGTTGCCAGTGAGACACATTATCTCAGGTTGAAAACGACAGCCGTCAAGGTTGTCAGCCGATTCGAGGGTATAGGTGTGCAGATTGACAAAGCCAAGCTGAGCGGCCCGTTACCTCTTGATGACTCCAGAGATGCGCCGGCAAAAATCAACTTGAGCAACATCCGCGTGGAGTTTCTCTACTCCCCCAAGGAACCCGATCTGGACCGGCTACTGGCAATAATAACACCGTCGAAAGATAAGTATGACGAAGACGATGACATTATGTTAGACACCTTGTTCCGGCAGCGTAGGCAAGGTTCCGTTCTCCGTACTACAGTTGCCGGTGCGAAGATCGTCGTCTCGCGCACCACTGACCTCGAGTCACTCTCTCAACTTGGAGAGGAATTGGGTAGGTTGTCTAGCGTTGCAAAGTATCTACCTGAAGATGATCGTCCAGGCATTCTCACCCTCACACTTATTCGAGAGCTTGAATCTCAGGTCTACCTGGGTGGGCCCGTCGGAAATATCACGGCATATCTCAAAAATGCTGAGGCTGCGTATATCAGCATGCCATCTCTCATCGCTGCGCAACTGGGAACAGTCAAAGTCGTCCGAAACGGGAGTGAGGAG
>JAABUG020142502.1:0-15807 GCA_011319215.2 Scortechinia acanthostroma
AAGAGTCGACAGACTCAAGTACAAAGGAGAGGGAAAGAGAACAGCTACGAGGAGACAAGCGCCAAAGGTGCTGGAAGCCGGCGTGTGCCTTCTTAAAAGACGACTCGAAACACGAAACAAGAGTAAAGACACCGTAACATAATTGAATATTTTCGGCGAGGGAGCAGCTGGATTAAGTGAGAAATCCATGGTCGCAATCTCTTCACTCAGACCCTCGTCTGACGACTCATTCACCGAGTCAATAATCGAAGGGCGCTTCTTTCGAAGGGCAGCACAGCCTGGCGCCTGCATTATCCTCCCCTGTTCTCCTAAGTTTTGTTATCACGTTCATGATGAAGATCACCAATGGCATAAGTTTTGAGCTTCGGCTTTCGATTAATCGAGTCTCAATGTCGACTTCCGGAATCCGGAGAGCGTTCCCCGCGGAGCAAAAGTACTATGCGGTAATCGAAGAAGGGCAGGCTTCCAAGAAGATGGAATGATGCGTCGACTGCCAATGGCGGCAAGTCAGATGAAATAGTTCGTTTCTCGGGAGCGGAACAGAAAATCCCGTCGTACGGCAAGTGCAGTGGTCAGCTGTAGATAGTCCCTGTCAATAATATCCCGGAAATCGATCCAACATCCCGGGAGAACAGGGCCAGGGTCCATTAGCCAGTGGGGCATAAGTCAAAAAGTACCGTGCTCTGGCCAGCCACGAACCTGATCAGTTCGAGCGGTGTGGTCTGTGTGAGTCTGTCAGGCTGTGCCAAACCAGAGAGAAAGTACGCCGAAGAGAACTGACAAGGGTATCACAGAAGGGTGAAAAAGGGGCAGCCTCAGACTGGTAAAGGGAGAAGATCATGATGCGTTGGCAAACACTGATGGCGATGGACATGGGTCTCCCCCAAAGTTCAGAAGGGCAATTCCCAACAGCTAAAAAGTACCTTTGCCCTCGAGGTCTCTGCTTTTGTCACTTGCATTTCCTTTCTGATCCTTCCCCTGTTTGCTTTTTGCCTTTTGTCTTTTCTTTTTTTCCCCCCCTGTTTTCTTTCCTTGATTTCCTCGTTAATGCACGTCTGGAATCCCTGTAGGATGGGATGTTTCAACATCTGCATCCTACAGGGGTTAAGGAGAAAGGTACCCAGCATCGTCGGGCAATTTGCTAACGCCGCAAAAGTCCGTGGTACTTTTTCTTTGTTTCTAGAAAGTCGTTATCATTAATCAATGAAAGAAGCTAAAGCTAAACCACTAACGCCATCTAGATGCATTTCGCCAGCAGGACACCGCGGAATCACGGATGAGAAAAAAATAATGCATAACGAGACAAAAGGATCTTCAGTCAGACCGCAGAATGGTATCAGAAGTACAAAAGAAACTCAACAGCATGACGATCAGTTGCTCAGACGGAAAGCCTGACGGGCTCTGCGCTTGAGTTCAGCAAACATGGCCTCCTGCGACTGCTTGGTACGCCCGACGGCCTCGGTGTTTTCGACGGCACGTCTGAGCAAAAATCCCATGCATTCCTTGACAGATCCCCAGGTGAGAAGCTTGTACACATTAGGCGATTCCACGAACGAGTTCTTGGCAGTGGACTCGGAGCTCTGGAAACCTTCCAACAGCTCGCAGCTGACTTCGTCCGCCATGCCCTGAAGCTGAGCGTACGCGAGATCCACGCCCTTGTCCTCGCCCCGGCTTGCCTGCTCGAGACGCAGCGCGTGCGCCTTGCGGACGGAATCACGATTGTGTGTGGCGATGATAACGTTAACGGGGGGTAGCTCGGTCTTGTGTTCCTCGGACGCGGACTTGAGCATGGAGTTGTATTGTCTGGTGAGAAGGGATTCGACAATGCCGTCGTAGCAAGCATCGGTTTCCTCCTTCTTTGCCCAGATCAAATGGCGAGGCTCGGTCTTGAGATAGGCTCCACGGACCAGTTTCACACCGAGGGTGTAACCTTCCTGGCGAGCGATCTCCAGGTGCTTGGCAAGAGTGGCGGGAGTAGAACGCAAGTAAGCCTGGTAGGTGTTGTAGAAAATGGCACGACCAGGTGTCTGTGAATTGCAGTACTTCTGGTACTTCATGGTCCAGTTCTCGATTCCAGGTTGCACTGCCTGTTCCTCGGCATCGACGAGCAAACGAACGTTACGGGAAATAGCCAAGTCACAAACTCGCTGGATTGCTTCGTCCATGAATGGAGAGGGGGCCGCCTTCTTCTGTAAGAGGTCCAACGCCTGAACACCCATACCAGTGAATCTAGGGCAGTTAGTTGATCGGCTCATATGTTGTTAGAATAGGACTGAGAGAAAAACCTACTTTAGAGCGACGAAATCGCCTTCCTGTGCCATGTCCACAGTCTGCAGAGTTCCATCCAACCACATCTGAACCTCTTCGCGAGCGGCCCTTTCATCACGGGGGTTGACCTTGCTCTCACCAACCAGGACCTCTTTGGCGTACCCCAGAAGGACGCCTCTGTATCCGAGATTCTTGATAGCGCGAATGGACTGCTGAACTTCCAGCTTGTTCTCTCCCGCGTTAAACTGCTTGTAGATCGTGTGCTTGACGAGCATGTTCAGCAGAGGATTTTTGGCAACATCGAGAAGAGGCGTTTTGGGATGCGCCAATACTGAAAGGGTATAGATGCATGGCTTCAGTAGAAGTGAGGATGAAGAAACAGAGAGGATCATCAAGGACCGCAGGACAGATGAGAGAGGGAGTTTTGCGAGCGGCGAAGTTGCCTCCTTCTTGGGGGATGGAGGATCTTGATGCAACAGGCTACTAGCCGGTGTCGCTGCGATGGATGATTTCGCATTGCTTGTGCCGCTGACATATCGGCGAGTAGCACAAGTCGTGGAAAAGCAAGACAGAGCCCGCAAAGGACGGCGGGATGCCTTCATTGTCGTGTTGATAAGGTGGCGATATTTGGGCAGTAAGCCTTCGGATGAGCGACGAGTTACTCTTTGAAATATTGCTGGATGATAATCAAGTAGTTGGAATAAGGATAAGGATGTCGACGAGTTTAGTACTCGTGATATTGAGGGAGTTTTAGATAGGTTATTATTCTTCAGGACACCAGTGATAGCAAAAGTAGCCGGTGGAAACCGCCTGAGGCCCGGGACGGTCAGCAGTTTATTCCTTTGGAAAGGCAACGGCAGGTCCTTTAGAGCGGCGCCGTCTGGCAGCGGCAGAGATACAAGATTGATAATGCATTTATCTTGGATCCACCCATAGAAGAATAAAGGATCGACCACTAGTACTGTATGCCCTTGATTGAGCTACCACTACTACGGAAAGACGATTAAGCTTGATTCGCTCTGTGATATTGTATGCTACTATATAGGATATGATAACCTTGAGGATTGACGACTCAGGATATCAGTAGGTCTGCGTTTGAGATAAGCAAGCCTTAAGCCTGCGTCAGTGGCCAATGTCGACAGCTTGACATCACGCAGTCAAGGATGCGAACGATAATCAATCTTAGCCCGGTACACGGGCCGGCCACATGTGTCTCCACATTGGACAGGCTGCTTGACCGGGCCGGTCACTTTAGCTGGAATGCGAAAGAACGCGTGACCGTGAGCAGGTGACCTCGGTACTTTTCATGAATCTGGCTTAACAGAGGTGGCGGTGAAATACTGATCACTTTGTGCGAGCAAGGTTTTGTGTTGTCCTACCCCGTCCTGCGTTATCTGTCGATCCTGTGACTTGAGGAATGAACTCGAAGATGCCGAGAATACCTTAGAAGGCCGATGCTAGCCGGCACTTATACCTGCATGCCTGGTCTTTTGAGGCAGACGCACGCTCCAGGTATGGAAACTAATCGAATATGGCCTAGAGCAGCTCGACTAAAAGCAAGTCTAATCACGTGCCTTATTCCACCCAATGACCGTACAAGGATATAGTTCCTCACGGGTAAAGCTTTTCTAGAACAGATATTTCTGACAGGGGCAGATTTGCAGACCTTTGAGCCGAGAAATAGCCGTTAGTTCTCATTATCGACATCTATACCATTGTGGGTATCAAGTTCCTGGTCGTTACGAGGCTTCCAGGAAATCCAGGCTTCCCAGCGTCTCCATGCTTTACGGAGAAAACCCCAGATTTCAGAGAGGATCCTGTCCATTCTGACATGTCGACTCGAAAGAATGCTTTTTCCTTCTACGCTAACATTCAACATCAGTTGATAACCTCCGACTTTTTAGCATGGCAGCCACACTGCCACAGATCTTTGGACGCTGGCTGGCAATGCAATCCAGAGCCAGTAGGACGACGAGTCTTGTACTCACCGGCCGTGACAGCCGTCAATCCCACAGTTTCTCGTTTGATACGTTCTCAGGCCAATTATGCTGGATTCCGAGCCTCATCCGGACACTCTTAAAGTCAAATGTAATCTCATCTCATACAAAAAGTGATAAATGTTGCACTTGTGGAGAAAATGTCAGACCTCCCCTGCAAGCTGGTCTTGGTCCATCTCTTTCTGTTGAATTTGCCTTAAGATCTCTGACAGCTACCAATTTGTTTTACCCTTCAGGTAGCCCTCATACTCGTCTTTGCTTTGCGTAGCTTCAGTTTAAGTCCTCCTTCGCCCAAGGGCCTCCAGGAGGCTAGGATCGAAAGGTCTCCCTAGGAAGAATATGACTACGGGGATCTAAAGGGGTTGGAGACACACAATGGCCCAACATGGATACGCAACAAAGCTTGGCCTCGAAACAGCTCCAGCTCATTGCTGTAGGGGGTTGCATGGCCACAGGTCTTCTCGTCGGGTCGGGGGTGACTCTCCCAATGGTTGGTCCTGGTAAGATCAATATCTTGAATGAGGATTCGAAGGTCATAGCTGTCTAACATCTGAAAGCGCCTCTATTGATGAGCTACCTCGTCATGTCCTCCGCGGTCTGGTTTCCCATGAATGTTCTTGGAGAAATGACCACCTACCTACCAATTCGAGGTATCTCGGTTCCCCATCTGTTAGAAAATAATACCGCTACTAATACCGCTACTAATACCGCTACTAATGCTGCTATGATTACTGATATAAGACCCTATACTGACTGGGATTATATCCGGATACCCTTTTGGCCTAGTGGTATTATTATTGATAGTTATGAGCCCGGAAGCCTCTACACAGCGCGCTCGGCAGCTGCGGAGTTGGCTGCAGAGAGTCTGCGGTAGATAGCACGATTTTTTAGTGAATGTTGTACCTCTTAGTATAGAGAGGTAGATCTTAGAGAAATAGAAACTGTTCTGACGTAATCCGTGTTAACACTCCGTAGTTTAATCAAAGAACCCCACCTCCGCAATGCGGAGAAGTGCCAGTCCATCACCACATCAATATTTCAATTAGTTAATAAGAGATCTAATCTGGAGGTACGGTATCAAATCTCTGTGGAACCGATAATGCGGAATTGATAACATAAATATCATATACTCGATATCTTCTAGAAGATATGTATAGGGTAATGGAATGCTCTCGGTTGCCCGTACGGGGCACTTTTGACAGTATTCCGGCCCGGGTTAGGCGTGTCCCACCCGGAATTGTACCGGACCATAGTTACATGGCAGCTAGCAGTTGTATTACCACCACCGCCACCTGCCAAGTTTTACACACCACCAGCGAATATGCAGCACGTCGTGAGGGGTACAAGAAGAAAATTGGAGCTTGGGATGGTAATGTACGGTAATCATGCTGACTGATCGTCATCTTCTCCTCTGACTGGCTCATTCCACCGACCTTAGCCGGTCCTCGCTTTAAAGGTACAGCAGCTTTCCCCGCTCCTACTTTCGTCTTGCTCTTTGCTTCATTTTCCATCTTTTCGTTAACCCTTTGTGCTCGTGAATCGTCTTGATCTTATTGCTGGCAGTATCAAGAACTTCAAAATGCAGTCCTCGTTGCTCCCCCGCTTGCGAGCGCAGCCATTCGCAAAATGCCGTTCTCTTACTAGCAGCTTTGTTCGTCCTAGTAGGGCGATGGGCTCATATGCTACTTTCAAGGTGCCTCGCATCGACAATGAACCCAATGTAAGTTCCTCGACTGTTGTCCATGCGAGGAATTCATTCTAATATCAATAGAAACACTATGCCCCTGGTTCGCCTGATCGCAAAGCTCTGGAAGATGCCCTTGCCAAAGCCAAACAGTCTGCTCCTCTTAACGTACCGCTTGTGATTGCAGGCAAGGAGGTGAGTTTTATCAAGTGCAATTATAATAAATCAAGAAAATTCTCTGACAATTCCCAGATCAAGAGTTCGAAAACCCTCACACAGCCCAACCCTGCCTCTCATGCTCCCGTGGCCACCTACTCCAACGCCACCGCCTCCGATGTTCAGGCGGCTATCGACGCAGCGCTGGACGCTCGCAAGTCGTGGGCCGCTACATCGTTCGCAGACCGTGCGAGCATCTTCCTCAAGGCTGCTGATCTGATCTCGACCAAGTACCGCTATGACATTATGGCCTTGACCATGCACGGACAGGGCAAGAACGCCTGGCAGGCGGAGATTGATGCTGCCGCTGAGCTGTGCGATTTCTTCCGGTTCGGCGTCAAGTACGCTGAAGACATGTACGCTCAGCAGCCTGTTCACCACGCTCCTGGAGTTTGGAAGTAAGTTACTCTGCATATCTGATCAAGGGATCACCTGGCTAACTAGCACAGCCGCGTTGAATACCGTCCCCTCGAAGGTTTCGTCTACGCTATCAGCCCCTTCAACTTCACTGCCATCGGCGGTAACCTGGCTGGCGCCCCTGCTCTGATGGGTAACGTCGTTGTCTGGAAGCCGTCCCCCGCTGCCATTGCGTCCAATTGGCTGGTTCACCAGATCCTTTTGGAGGCCGGTCTGCCCAAGAACGTCATCCAGTTCGTCCCCGGTGATGCCGAAGAAGTCACCAACACCGTACTCAACCACCGCGAATTTGCTGCCCTGCATTTCACCGGGAGCACCGGCGTGTTCCGTTCCCTGTACGGAAAGATTGCACAGGGTGTAGCCGAGGGGAAATACCGCAGCTACCCTCGCATCGTCGGCGAAACCGGTGGGAAGAACTTCCACCTCATCCACAAGTCGGCCGATGTCCGCAACGCTGCCGTGCAGACCGTCCGTGGTGCCTTTGAGTTCCAGGGCCAGAAGTGCAGCGCCACCTCCCGTGCGTACGTCGCGTCCTCCATCGCCGACCAGTTCCTCGAGCAGGTTGTGTCCGAAACCAAGCAGCTCAAGGTCGGCGAGCCCTCCGACTTCACCAACTTCTGCGGCCCCGTCATCCACCAGGGCTCGTTCATCAAGCTCGCTTCGATCATCGAGGACGCTAAGCACGATTCCGAACTCGAGCTCCTCGTCGGCGGCACCTACGACTCCTCCAAGGGCTGGTACATCCAGCCCACCGTCTACCACACCTCGAACCCCGACCACCCTCTTCTCTCGCGCGAGCTCTTCGGCCCCATCCTGGTCGTGCACACCTACAACGACGCCACAGAGGCCGACTTCACCAAGATCTGCGAGAAGATCGACCAGACCGGCGAGTACGGTCTCACCGGCTCCGTCTTCGCGCAGGATCGCGAGGCCATCCATGTTGCGGAGGACGCCCTTCGCAACACCGCGGGTAACTTTTACATCAACTGCAAGAGCACCGGTGCCGTTGTCGGCCAGCAGCCCTTCGGCGGTGCCCGTGCAAGCGGAACCAATGATAAGGCCGGCAGCGGGAACTTGCTCTCGCGGTTCGTCAGTCTGCGCTCGATCAAGGAGGAATTCGTCCCTACCTACAAGGTCGAGTACCCCAGCAACGCGTAAGCTGGGCATGACATGTATTGTATTTGCGAGGGATCGGCATTCGTTCGGCTTATTATTCCCCATATGTTGATGTATTGATGCATTTTCTTTTTGTTTGGTTTGATTTCCTTGCATGACTGGCGTTTCGCATTATGGATGCATGACCTAAATTCGAGATTCTTGACACCTGAAAGAATATATTCATACCTTTATTGAATAAGTCTATGATTGCACTCAAAATCTGACAAATTTCCAATTATTTATCATCCGCGACATTCTTCAAGAGCTTCTGCATGCTCTCCATTGCATTCTTCGCAAACGGAGACATATCATAGTGCTTCCCCTTCCCCTGATTCCCGCCGTCAAAGATCTCCATCGAAAACCACCCCCGGAACCCGGTCTTGAGCACCGCCCGCGTCACCTCCTCAATAGGCAAGTACCCACCGTCATACGGCATAGGCCGGAAATCATGACTCCAGCGCCCCCGCGGCCGAAGACCATTGATCTCCTTATCCTCGATTGGCCGGGTGGGCTTATACGCATCTGAAATCTGCAGCAGATAGATCTTCTCCGGCGGGATCGACTGCGCCAGCTCGTCCATACTCTTCGCGAAGCGCTTGTTCAACTCGTCGAGCTCCATGTCGTCTATCCGGCCGGAGACGGTCCGGGGGTCGCCCCATTCGGACCCTGCGGTCTGGAAGGTATCCAGGCACAGCCCGATGTTGGGGCGGTCGACTGCTTTGACGATCTCCCAGACGTCTTTCCAGGTGGGGGCGTGGGTGGACCAGCACCAGTTCTCGTAGGCGAGGCGGAAATTGCGTTTCGCGAGGTGGTCGGCCAGTTCGCGGAGGTCGGCGACGATCTGGTTGCGGTCTGTGGTGATTTTCTCGGCGGGGGCGTCTGTTGAGCCGACCTTTTTGTTTTCGTCATTAGCTTCGAGTTACGTATGGAGTGGTGTAGGCTTAGGCTTAGGCTACCTGCAGCAGATCGGTCCCGACGACATTCATGATCTCGACCCATCCCTTGACCCGGGTCCAGGCATCCTGGCGCTCCAGCGAATCTTTCGGCCAGCCCTCGAAGTTCGCGAACGGCTGCAGCATCATCACTTTGAGCTTGTTGGCGTCGCAGAGCTTCCTGATTTCGCCGGCTACGGAGATGATCTCGGCGAAGTTCTCCGAGGCGACTTGGTGGTCTAGTGTTCGTGAGCCATAGTCGATGATATCGGGGAACGATAGCTCGATGCCTGTGAAGCCGGCTTGGCTGATGGCTTCGAGCTTCCGGGGGAGGGTGTCGGCGTTGCTACTGCCGATCGAGCAGGTGGCATATGATAGGGGGATTTTTTTGAGGGATTCGTAGGTGATACTTGGGGATTTGGCGATCATGGTGTTTGCTTATTATCAGTGTCTGTATGTGTTGTTGCTATGGAATCAGACTGGAGATGGAAATGCAGTAATAGAGCCGGCCAGATACGCGATCACCGGAAGGAATTCAATACAAAAACATAAGTAAAGTCATGCAAATGGGGACAGAGGTGATTGTTGATATCATGTGTTCCTGGAATTGAAGCAGTTGGAGGCGATGATGTAACCATGAGATCGGCCGAATTAGGGCAAAAGATCATGTTAAGACGGACATCCGCGGAAGTACTTTCCGACGCATTGACGATCCACCCTGGACATACGCAGAAAACATGACATCTTGGTGCATTATGGACTTTCAGATATCGAATCAGATCTGATAGAGAGGTACTACCTAGACTAATCGGAGGGCCAAGGTAGGATTATGTCTCGCCATGACGTCTCCTCCGCCGTGATGTAATCTAATCGCACGCTTTCGAGCCCGGATGCGCCGTCCGATTGCCACTAGAGGTCGTTCAATAAGAGATGTTGTTCCAATAAAGTAGTTGATCTTTCTATCTTCATTTCCTCAGTGCCCTGACTGGTTTTTGAAGCACCCTTGTATAGAACCAACAATTAGAAGAGAAGTATACTGAACGCCATCATGCCGTCGTCGTCACAAGACCCAATTCAGAGATTCAAGCGCATCGGTATTGTCGGAGCGGGGAATATGGGCTCGATGATGGCCTTTGCCTTCTCCGAACTTGGTTGCGATGTCTCGATATGGGACGTGAGCTCAAAGAACGTCGATCAGGTGATGGAGTTCACCAAGAATGCGAAGACTATGAAGGGCAAGATCGAGGGGTTCAAGAACATCGACGAGTTTACTAAGAGCCTGGAGGGCAAGGCCGAGCGGAAAGTATTCCTCTTTTCGATCACACACGGTCACCCGGCAGACTCCGTACTGCAGATGATCAAACATAATCTGAAGGCCGGCGACATCATCCTTGACGGAGGAAATGAAAACTACCGACGGACGGAAAGAAGACAGAGAGAGTGCGATGAGATTGGGGTTCACTGGATCGGTATGGGTGTCTCTGGAGGCTACCAGTCCGCCCGGCACGGGCCCAGCTTGTCGCCTGGTGGAGACGCAAAAGCACTCGAGCTCGTCATGCCGCTCCTGGAGCTCTACTCCGCCAAAGATAAAAAGACCGGCAAGCCATGTGTCACACGAGTCGGCCCCGCAGGCTCGGGACACTACGTCAAGATGGTTCACAACGGTATTGAAGGAGGTATGCTCTCAACACTCGCGGAGGCGTGGTCCATCCTCCATAACGGCTTAGGCCTGAACTATGATGAGATTGGCGATATCTTCTCCAAGTGGAACGAAAGCGGCGAGCTCAAGAACAATTATCTTATTCAGATCGGCGCAGATATGTTGCACAAGAAGAAGACACCTCAAGGTGACTACCACGGCGAAGGCGCTAGCAAAGATGATGGCTATGTACTTGACGATGTACTTGACAAGGTGGTCCAAGACGATGACAATACCGAGGGAACTCCGTACTGGTCGCTTATGGAATCAGCTGAACGTCACGTCTCGGCTCCCACTCTTGCAACAGCGCACTTTCTGCGTGTGGCCAGCGGGAACCGTGAAGAGAGAGTCCGAGTCGCGCAGAAACTTCATATGCCCGGCCCCAAGCCAATCGAGACCATCAAAGATCGCAATGGTTTCATTGAGAACTTGCGCCGAGCAGTGTACTGCTCCTTCTTGGCATCATTCTGCCAGGGTCTCGAATTGATCGCGCGCGCTTCCGAGGACGAAAAATGGGACATTGATATGGGCAAGTGCATTCAGATCTGGCGAGCTGGTTGCATTATCCAGTCCGAAGCCATTGCAGACCTTCTGCAGCCCGCGCTGACATCCAACAAGCGACTCACCAATATGAAATTCATTGACGAGGTCGCCCGAGAACTGCACAAGAATTTTGAAGCCCTAAAAGAGATTGTGATTGAAGGGGTCCAGTCTGATCAGTACATGCCAGCTATAACTGCCACGTTAGAGTA
This sequence comes from Scortechinia acanthostroma, assembly GCA_011319215.2. Classification (NCBI taxonomy): domain Eukaryota; kingdom Fungi; phylum Ascomycota; class Sordariomycetes; order Coronophorales; family Scortechiniaceae; genus Scortechinia; species Scortechinia acanthostroma. The sequence continues at coordinate 11,124 of JAABUG020142502.1, forward strand.
CTTGAAGTATAACGGAGGGACGATGCTGCCGACCAAATTTATGGAGGCGCAGATGGACTACTTTGGCGCTCATGCGTACAACAAGCCAGGTGTCCCAGGTGAAGATCCAGGTCCAGTCAGGAAGGGTCCCCATCATTATGAATGGAAGCCAGCATAAAGTTGAGTGTTGGTGCCGGACTTGATAAACAAATGCGTTGTTATAATTTGGCATATCTGCATATTCTGATGAATGAAAAATTTGTCTCGGTCTTTCGTCGCGGGGTTCCCCATGAATTTTGCATAAGATTGGGCTCTGTAGACTGTATATCGACGCTCAACCATGGAGAGCAAGCTGTAGTCACTGTGGATGACGGTTAGTTCTAGTCAAGGGATTGGGAGCCCATTGCTTTGAAGTGAAAGCGCCCCGTCAACCTTGAAACTGATACTGGCATGTTTTCAGAGTTTAATCGCCAGAATTATCATGTCTCTGGCATTCCCACAGGTCAGCTCGAACAATGTCGGTTGGGTTAAGCTGCAAGAAAGGAAATGGCAGATCGTCATCATGTGATTGATGCCTGTTGATGCCTACTGATGCCTCAGTGCCTGAGATCGACCCCACGTGGGTCGCGAATGCGATAAGCGGATTGCCCAATCGGGATGGCGACCCCGCCGAGGGGCAGAAGTTTTCAACTCCCAAAGAAATAAGCAGCTGGGTCTATATCAGTCCTTTCCGGTGCTGGTTTTATGCTTGGATTTTCTTCTCTTCGCCGATACTTCTCAAGCCTCACCACAGCACCTCTCCGAAGAATCGAGTCTGCGAGCAAATAGCAAGAAGAATGGCCGTTCTCCCCAATACCTACAACGGTGAGTGCACCGTGCTATACAAACCTGCAAGCTGCAAAAGCTAATCTAATCTTTAATGAATATAGAGCCCGTGCGTATCGCCGTCATCGGTGGTACCGGTCTGCGCGAGCTCCCCGGCTTCACTCAAGTCGCATCGTTGTCCATCACTACGCCCTGGGGCAACCCCTCCTCTCCGATCACGATTCTGCACCACCAATGCTCTCACAACAACAAGACCGTTGCCGTTGCTTTCCTCAGCCGACACGGTGCTCACCACCAGATCGCACCCCATGAGGTCCCCGCCCGCGCCAACATCGCTGCTCTGCGCTCGATTGGGGTCCGTACCATCATCGCCTTCTCTGCCGTTGGTAGCTTGCAGGAGGAAATCAAGCCGCGCGATTTCGTTATTCCCGACCAGGTCATCGATCGCACCAAGGGTGTGCGCCCATGGACTTTCTTCGAGGGAGGTGTGGTCGCGCACGTTCCGTTCGGCGACCCCTTTGACGAGGGTGTCGCAAAGGTTGTGCGAGCCTGTGGTCACAGTCTGGAGGGCGAGGGTGTCGTGCTCCACGACCGAGGCACTCTGATTTGCATGGGTGCGCCGTTCTCTCTCTGTTGTCGTTGCTTTTGAGACACTGGCTGACCGTCTTTCAATGACAGAGGGACCTCAATTCTCTACCCGCGCAGAGAGCAACCTTTACCGGTCCTGGGGCGGCAGCGTCATCAACATGTCGTGTCTGCCTGAGGCTAAGCTCGCTCGTGAGGCCGAGATCGCCTACCAAATGATTTGCATGTCCACCGACTATGACTGCTGGCACGAGGCAACAGCCGATGTCACCGTCGAGATGGTCATGGGCCACATGAAGGCCAATGCTCAGAATGCCAGACGCTTCATCACAGCCGTTCTTGACGCTCTGGCCAGCGACGAGCACTCTGACCTGGTCCAGGCCAAGCACGTCGAGGGCTCCATCAAGTTTGGTCTCAGCACCGCCCAGCCCAACTGGAGCCCTGAGGCTCGGGAGAAGCTGGAATGGCTTTTCCCCGGTTACTGGAACTAAGCCCTCATTTTTCTTGCCTCTGAGATGATAGACACGATGCTTCAACACATTGATATTATGTAGATCTACTGCACTGGCATAGACGTTTATACTTGGTTACGAACTTATGAGAATTGAACTTTCTATATCTTAGTTACATATCGCCCCCATTACAGATAATGTTGTTATTTCTTCTATCAATCTTCGCTTTTGCAATTGTGGAAACGTGCAACTACTAAAAGACTATCTCTGCAGACGGTACCATTCACTACGCCAAAAAGCCTGCTGCCAGCGTACTTATTTGTTTGTCTTCTCCAGAAGTTACCTGCAATCCATCTTCAGCAGCACACTGGGAATTTTCTCCTGAAGGTATCCTGACCTCTACCTTTCTGTCACCTTACTTTCTCTCCTTACCTTTCTCACCTTACCTTTCAGAGTTGAGGCAGTGACGATGGAGCCCTCTCGCTATGTCATTGATCCTGGAGGGGATATTCTCCTGGTTGTAAACCACGATATTTGGAGTAGCCATTCAAGTTGGAAGAAAGGTGTGTGAATGGTTGCTTCATTCAACTTTTCTAGATGAGAAATAATTACGGCTAACAGACCTGTGTTGAGCCACAAGATTTGTCTGTCTCCGCGGCGATCAGTCTCTTGAACAGGGAAGCTACTAATGACCGCATGTACGGCAATGGAGAAGGGATTATTGAGATACAGGTCTCATTAAAACACTTGGTCCTCGCATCTGGGTTCTTTGACGAGAAACTCAAATCCAAAGAAACAAAACAAAGGTCTGATGGACTGACGCTTGTGGCCGCGGAGGTCAAGAGCATTAACACCCTGTTGATTGTGCTGAATATCATGCACTGTCGTACAAGCAGAGTGCCACGATTCGTGGATCTTCAGACACTTTGCATGGTAGCAGGTCTGGTCTATAAATGCGGTTGCTTGGAAGCTGTGGAGGTTTTCTCGAATATTTGGATAGACAACCTCGACGAGAAGTTGCCAGGGTGTATCTCTGATGATCTGGTTCGGTGGATCTTTATTTCCTGGGTGTTTCGTCACGAGAATATCTTTCGGAAGATGACTCTTGTCGCTGTGCGTCATAGTACCGGGACAATCCAGCACTATGGTCTCCCGATTCCACAGTCCGTACTGGGTGGGTTCTTCCTTATCAGTTCGCAGAAGGCAAAAAGTGCTGATTACAGGCTGTATGCTTGGAACAGACTCCATTGAACACAGAAGGCGCACCTGGATCAACAAAATCATCACCTGGATATATGAAGACAAAGAGGGCCTCTTTCACAGCAGGGACTGCTGTGAAACATGCGACGCAATGTATACTGGGTGGCGTTTAAACCAGCTACGTGCTCACAACCTCTACCCGCCTCCATTACATCCATTCTCTGGGTTAAGTGTGAAATCTCTGGAAGATACTCTATGTCCACTTCAGATTCATGCGCCCTCCAAAGTTTGCAGCAAAAGGTCCTGTACTCTTCGCCCAGACATAACAGACCTGGTTTGGATACTCCAGGTTGAGGAAAGGGGCCTGGAATTGACTGAATCCTCGGCTTGACCTTCCAGGACTTCCTCGAATTAGCGGTTCCTGTGGTTGATACCTGCCTGCTTTAATTACGGAGCCTCGGTTCAGCGGTCTTGGATCGGCAGCAGCAGGATTATTCAGACTACATTGATTGTGGAGCGCGAGCTTCCAGCCCTAGTGATCAACGAAACTCACGAGATGAATGCACACCTTGATTCCTCTTCGTCGATTATAGATCGATTTTATTCTTCACGTAGCCACGTACTTAGGCTCCAAGCGTAGTATACTTACTGCAGTCACCATGTCACATATTCGGCGGCACATATTCTGTGGCTAAACGCGAGTTATGTCATGGGTCTGATCTCTGATATTACTTCTACATGGAATAGTCTTGAACAGCCGGTTTTCAAGCACGTCCTGCCACCCGGATTATCTCGCATGCTCTTTTCTTGCGCTGTACTTATCTCTGAAAACTTTCGTGGCTTCCTCATAAACAGCTGACGCCCACGGATGTACTCATTCGCCAATCTTGTCTTTAGACTGGAAACAGTTTGGACCATCCCCAACCCCTTTGGGACCTCCACGGTATAATCAGCAACCATGATGGCTCCATTGCGTTCCTATGCTTTCCGTAATGGTTACCCATGCAGGCTCTCGGGTCTTGGCAGGTTTCGTCATTCGCTTTTATGCACAGTATTTTATGCAGTGACGTTGATGGCTCTAATCGACCTTGCTTAAACGCTTAAACGGCACCGTACGGCTTACGTCCACACCTTGATCTCTGTAATGATACTACCTGCCTAGTATGGTTACTGTCTAGAGAGAATATCGCTAAGTAGCGGGACTCTTGGCATTCCAATCCGTAGCAGCGGATGCCCCAGCACGTGGGTCTTAGTTCCTGAACGCCAAGGCAGCCAAGCCTTGGTGTTTTAGCCAGAGGGAAAGCTTCGTTGTCCAGCATGCTTTGGCTGCTGTCTGCTATTTGTCGATGTCGAAATGAGCACTCCAAGAGCAGAATGACGTCTAGGCACTTTTGCTCTCGAATGACAAGGTCTCCCTTGATTACAATGCCGACTGCCGTGACGTTGCGCCCTTGGCCGCTGCTTCCTGGCCTTGCAATCGTTGGTTCCTCCAAGACAGGGAATGCAAAGGTTCCGGAGCATTCCTTGCTGTCTTATCTCAATATGGGTACTTAAATCCGTGCTCGTCCAGCTGTTTTTCTGGTCTCTTTGGAGCAGAAGTCTATCAGCACTAGCAAAATCAACATGTGGTACTCCTTGTCCCT
>JAABUG020142613.1:0-15755 GCA_011319215.2 Scortechinia acanthostroma
GAAGCGACTGTATATGCGAAGTTGGAATACTTCAATGCGGGAGGTAGCGTGAAGGACAGGATCGCCCTGCGCATGATCGAGGAGGCGGAGAAAGAGGGGCGCATCAAGCCTGGCGATACCCTGATTGAACCTACCAGTGGTAACACGTTAGTTACGCCGTTCCTTACCTTCGTTTATCTTCATGGTAGTTGAAATCATGGTCTGACATTCTATGCTGTCTTCAGCGGTATTGGATTAGCTCTCGTTGCTGCCGTCAAAGGTTGGTCCTTCTCTCCCCTGGTCCTCGTTGGAAGATTGCGAATCTCATAAAGTGTTAAGGCTACAAGACTATCATCACGCTGCCTGAGAAAATGTCTGCTGAGAAAGTGTCCGTACTACGGGCTTTGAACGCTACCATTATCCGTACGCCTAACGAGGCTGCCTACGACTCCCCCGAATCCCACATCGGCGTCGCCAAACGTCTCGAGAAGGAGATCCCCAATGCGCATATCCTAGACCAATATGGAAACGTGAATAATCCATTGGCGCACGAGCTCGGCACTGCGGAAGAGATTTGGACTCAAACGAACGGCAAGATCAGTGCTATCGTCGCAGGAGCAGGAACAGGTGGCACTATCACTGGGCTGGCGCGAGGCCTGAAGAAGCACAACCCCAACGTGAAGGTCATTGCGGCTGATCCCTTCGGTTCTATTCTCGCTGTTCCGGCCGATCTGAACAAAGCGCATGAAAATGAACCCTATAAGGTTGAAGGTATCGGATATGATTTCATTCCGCAAGTGCTCGACCAGAGTGCCGTGGACAAGTGGTACAAGACTGGGGACAGGGAGTCATTCCAATACGCTCGGCGATTGATCGCCGAGGAAGGTCTTCTTGTCGGTGGAAGCAGTGGAAGTGCGATTTCAGCGCTCGTACAGGCCGCAAAAGACAACACCTTCAGCAAAGACGATGTAGTAGTTGTGGTTCTGCCTGATAGTATCAGGAGTTATCTCACAAAGGTAAACACACCAGCCCCTGACTATTTCCATTGGTCAAATCTGACAGGTCATAGTTTGCCGACGACGACTGGCTTGCCGCGAATGATCTGTTGCCCTCCTTATCTTCCGAAACTACATTGGTATCGCAAACTGTGCAACCACAAGCACCGAAGGACAAGTTCGCTGGAGCGAAGGTCAAGTCTTTAAGGCTGAAGCCTATCACAACTGTCCGGTCCAACGCCCCGTGTGAAGCTGCTATCGAGATTATGCGGGATAGAGGATTCGATCAACTTCCCGTCCTTGCACCCTCTGGAAAGAAGCTTGTCGGACTTGTTACTTTGGGGAATGTTCTCAGTCGGCTGTCACACGGACGCGCTACGAAGAAGAGCTTGGTCGCAGATGTCATGTTCGACTTTAGCAAGATCTCAGAGGTCGTCACCGATCCTAGGGACCTTGGACTGGCAGATTTGAAGCTCGGTGAAGACCAACAGAACGGAGCTGATGTCTTACGGCCACAAGCCAAAAATCGCAAGTTCATGGAAATTACTATGGACACTCCTCTGAGCGTCCTCAACCGTTTCTTTGAATGGAACAGCGCCGCCATTGTCACCGAGAGGGACGAGCATGGGACGATGAAGCCCCTGGCGGTTGCGACCAAGGTCGATCTGCTCACCTGGATGCTCCATCACAATCAGGACTCTTCTTAATACGGGTCTCATCCCATTTTCTTACCAGGTATCCACGTTCCAAAGATGCGTATCATTAAGATGAGTCGTTCGCTTTAGGGAGCTCAACCTCATCTTTCATGACTTTGCGCTGCATTCGATTATAGAGAGACATTCGTCCATAGATTGGGTTCAACACGATCATGGGGCCGAAGTTAATTAGGTTATTTCGAATTATGAATCACGCATTGAATGAACCAATGACTGAATCTCGTACCCTTGTTTTGATATATTGTGGTGGTGGCTAATTCGTAGGTTGCTCACGTTTTGACTTAGGTATCGATGCGGACACCCTGACGTAGGACTCTGCTCGGCATCCCGCGTCTTGATCTTCCGACACTCTTCGACGTCATGTAGGATGGCGCGAATTCAGGGAGGATGAAAGTCCTATCTGCGACCTTTATTATTCTCTTCATAGACTCAGACGAGCTTTGAGCTTAAGAGACTAGTTGTGTAGGATGTCCGGATTATTTACTTACCGAAACTTCTCTTTAGAGGACACGCCTCCTTTGGACGGGAAGGTAGCTGTGGTGACGGTGAGTATATTTTCATCTCGAAGAATGGATAGCGACCTCAGTGATGGAACTGCAAGGTGATGAATGCTGATGATTCTCGCTTCACAGGGAGGCCAAGCTGGCATAGGGGAAGGTGTGTAGCAAATTCCTACACCGATGGGCACCATACGAGTGCTCATCCATCGCTCATTCAAACATTCCAACCTAATCTTATATTCGTTGGTTCAGAAATCGTTGCACAGTTACTCTTGCACAATATTAGGAAAGTCTACATTCTAGCTCGAAGCAAGAGCAAGTATCAAAGAGCACAAGAGAACTGGCGAAAACGCCATGGCATAGTTCTCAGCGAGAATGACGACAGGGTGGAGTTCATTCAGTGCGATCTGGGAGACATCAAATCTGTAAAGGATGCGGCCGAAGAGGTTACCGCTAAGACAGACAGACTGGACATCTTGATATGCAATGCAGGTAAGCTTTCTCTCTCGACTGCTCAGCCGCGTTGATTGCTAACAAGTCTGCCAAAAGGGCTGGGCGTGTCACCTCAATACAAGAGGTCACCTCAAGATGTCGAGATCATCTTTGCTACTAATTGCGTTGGCCATCAAATTCTGGCGACCCTCCTGCTTCCTCTTATGAGACGCACAATAAACCAGGGCAAGGCACAGGAGGCTCGGATAGTCGTCACCAGCTCATCTTTTCATCAATTCTGCCGCAAATTAGACCTGGATTTGCTCAGATCTCCGACCCGCCCCAAGTTTGCAATTGTTGACGGGCTATGGCGTTACGCTCGGTCTAAGCTTGGTAACATTCTCTTCACAAGAGAACTTGCCCGTCGGCTAGAGAAGGGGACGGATCCCGCAGATCGGTACATCTACCCCAATGTGTTCTTTCCCGGAAATATCGTCACCGAGCAGTGGGATGCCTGGGATCACTTCTTTGGAAAAATAGGAGGCTCCATAATGAGACGCCTGTTCTCACTGATTGGACAAAGCACGCAGGATGGTGCTGCAACAGCCATTTATCTAGCTACGCACCCTGCGATTCGAGATAATAAAACGCGCGGCGAATACTTCATACCTGTTGCAAAAGCTGATAAAACGACTGCCATTGCTGCTGATCCGAAACTTTCTCGCGAACTTTGGGTGAGTCCTTCCTGTGCTGAGATACTTTCCGCTACTGTCAATTCGAAAATCCTCTTACTTAACTTCGTCCTCTATTTAGGACTGGATAAACGCGCGAGCGACGGAGACTCTAGGTCCAAATTGGCAGAGCAAGGCTGGTGTGGATTCGTCCAATAGCATCTAGAGCCACATTGGCCCATAATCTAATTTTTGTGAGGAGTCCTAATAGTCTTGCCAAATGAAGCCATAGTCTGCGGGGATCGCACTGTGAGGGACCGTAGGTCGCCACCCATCAACTTATATACTTTTCCAAAAGGGTTTTAGGTTGTTAAGAGGCCCGGAGAATCAATCCCAAGATCCATGAACCAGCATTCATAGGCATTGTCCGATCCATTCCTCCCATCTCCTCACACCGGCTCCAATATTGCCCTCCTCATCGCCTTTCACAGCTCCGCCGACGACGTCGACTTTCACACCAACTTCATCTTCTAGTAGTCTGAAGCTGAAAGTCTCCTGCGCATCGGCGCTGCCCAAGGTATCATCTTCGTCCTCAGCCGTACCAGTATCCATGCTGGCATTCATGAGCCCCTTGCTCTTGGATTTCCGGATCCTATCGATCTCGGTTTCCAGCTTTTCACGAACAGAGCCTGGCGGCAAGGCGGTGAATAGGTCTTGCTTGTTGGCGGCCACAAGAACGGGGATTTCCGATGCTACCTTGGCGGGAGATTTGCTCTTCAATGCGCGTTTCTGAAGAGCGAGAAGAACATCGTGCAAATAGGATGCCGTGTCTCTCAAGGTCTCTTCCTCAGTCAAAGCTGCCGTGTCTACCATAAAAATGACACCGCGGAGCTTCAGTTTCTTGTCTTTCGCGGTTGCCATTGATACCATTTCTGAAAGGCCCTGGGCCTCCCGTAGTTTTCCATGGCCGGGAGTATCCTTCAAACGATATCTGACAGGGTTCCTAGAGACATCCTTCAGAGCAGCATCATTGATGGAGCGGTAGCGATTTGATGCAGTCGGTACCGAGGCAGGGAGGCTGACGATGGCTGACGTAGATGTTTGAGATGTGTGCGTGATTGGGGTCGTTTTAGCCGATCGGGACGTCTTGCTTTCTAGCTATCACGTAACATCAATGACTGTCTATTGAAAGGGTAGGGCTTTGCACGAAACTGTGAAGCCATTTCGAGTATACTGGTACTTACCAATGACAACAATGCGGTTTTTCCAGCCCCGCTAGGTCCAAGAAGCAGGAAATTGCTCAACGGCGGAGACGCAACGGTCTGGTAAAAGATGAAATGCAGCAGAACAGGCACTCCAAAAGCGATGATAGTTGCGACTGCAATAGCGACGAGATTACCATCCAGAAGGAGGGTGAAAATCCGCTCAGCCAGACCCCAATCTCCGTGGTCTGCCATCTCGGCTTACGGATGCTTGCCGGATGAACTGTTTTAGGAGGAACGGTATAACAGTGTTTGTTTGAAGAAGCAATGATCAAATCACTAAATCATGAGGAACAGTATAAGGTCCAAATGCGCACCATCATCCACGTAGAGCAAGTTTCGAGCTATGTGTATCGGAGAATGGTCGGATCTCCAGCTTGTTGCGCGGGTTCTTTTGAGTAATCATGGCGCCACGGCATTTCCATTGGACTTGATGCCTTACCTGTTAGGTTTCAGAATTAACGTGTTCTTATCGATAAACCTCTAATCGATAAGAGGCTTATCGATAAGAACACTGGCATGTATCCCGAACTGAGAGGTATATACAAGGGCAGATGCTCACCTACCTCTGGTATGCAGGGATGAAGGTTGCCTCTTGTTTATTCAGTTGCCCACCGAATGTAAATCTTTCTTAGATCTCTAGTTACCCAGCTGCCTTTGGTTCATCGTGTACTGAATGAAAGCTACACCCTCAATATGAATATTCTAAAGTCTCTCTATATTTCATTCTTACTGCTACTCCCAGGCACATTAGCAGATGTTGACTTCACCGTGCCGGCCATTGGCACAAATTTCAAGGCTGGCGACGTTGTTACAGTACATTGGCGCGAGTCAGGCCTGCCTCCACGAATTTCGGAACTGTCACAATATGATCTTTACCTCTACGCCGGAGGAGACACGGCTGATACCCAGGTGAGTTGCTGCGCATTACAGGCAGTTCAGGAGTAATTGACGCAAAGAGGGACGAATAGCATGAAGTAGCTGTTCTGATCAAAGACGGTCTATTCGCTCGTGGGAATTCGGTTTCGATCAAGATCGACCCTGGTCTCGGAGGCAATGAACCCAATGCATAGTAAGACCTCGGGCTTTATTGCTGGTTTAAAACTACCGCATTCCGTTTCGTACTGATGCAATTCAACGACCTGCAGTTTCTTGAAGATGTTTGCCTCTGGTCCTGAGGTCTTTGCCATCAGTTACTCCAGTCGCTTCACACTCAGTAACATGACCGGGTCGTTTCCACCTCACCTCGTGGATGAGATTCGTTCTTTCACATATCCTGACGGATCCACTGTCAAAGAAGATCTACGAAAGAGAGTAGTTCAAGCAGCTTACACTGTACCCTATCCTTTGCAGACCGGTCTAACAAGGTATGCTCCAATGGCTAAGGAACCCGGGAGCACTATCCCTGCGAAGGCTCCAGTGCCGCAATTTTCAGCAAGTCTCTATACAATCGCGACGACTTGGCTTCCCCGAGCGACGGTGCAAGCTACGCTTTCTGCGACTGAGACGTACTCTGTTGTCAGTGTTGAGAACACAGTAAGTGCATTATTGCATGGCGTCCACAATCACCGTGCTTCTTCTAATGGACACTTTCCCTAGGCGTCCCCTGCACCGCAACCCCACGATGCCGCCATGAAAAGATTACTGGAAAGATGGAAGGACTGATGCAAGAAAGAGGAAAACATATGATCATGATATTTTGATCGCATCCAAGGCACAGATGCCGGATGGTCTGCCTCCTAGCAGCCAATTTAGCGGTGTTGAGTCTTCTCTATTCCGGTCTATAATAAAATTAGCCTAGAATTTATAAACAAATCACTTTTCGTCATTCGTCCGCTTCGTCTTGAAGGCTGTTGAATGTCGCTCAAAATGCAATTTCCAACATATAAACAGATAAGGTATCACTGCGATATGTGCAAGAAGAAGAAATCATTCGAATCATGTCGACTCGATTTATATATCATTTCGCGTAACAGGTCCTGTCATGGGGCCGAATCGTTCGGAGGTTGCGAACTGCTATCGGCCTGGAGAATCGTCCGGCCGAAAAAAGGATATATTCTCCCGAAGAGCAACGTATTCGCTATCAGCATATCCCAGCAAGGACTGAATGTGTGTGCTTCTGTGGCCCTTTATGCGTGCAATCTCAGCGCTGCTGTAATTGACCAGTGCCCGGCCAACCTCCTTGGGTTCCTGCCCGTGGTGGAGGAAGTCTCCGTTGAGGGAGTCGGGCGAGAGCCGCTCAACAACAACCAGTCGCACGGATTCCTGTTGACCAAAGTGGCCATCTACACCGACGACACCTGCTGGTAGGAGACTGGCTTTGTTCAGAAGAGCGTTATATGCCCCATGGTCGATGTAGAGACTCCCATGTGGCTTGAGACCATGCAGCAGCCAGAATGATCTGGATTGGATTGGCGAGTCTGAAGGGACAAAACGCGTATGTAGAGGTGGCGACGGCGGTAATTGTGATTCTGATGGCGTCGCTTCTACTGTTGAAGACTCCCCTGGAATGCATCGTTGCGTTTGCTGGAGGTACTTTACGATCTCGAGAACATTGCCTGGTTTGGAGCTCTTGGTAATCACCGTTGTCACTCCAGCACTGGTCGCTAATCTTGCAGCCACAATCTTTGTGCTCATTCCACCAGTTCCAAGAGATGAACCAGCAGACGACACGTCAGCTTCCAAAGAGGAGATGTCGGAGACCACCTCGATGGGCTTGGCATCCGGATTGTGACGAGGGTTCGAGGTATATAGGCAATCAACGTCTGTCATCAGAAAGAGGTAATCGGCCTTGACCATGGCCGCCGTTATGGCTGATAAAGTGTCATTATCACCGAATTTAATTTCCTTGTGAGGTTTGTCAGATCAATGCATCATTGTGGGACAGAGGGACGCTTACAGAAACCGCCAACGTATCGTTCTCATTGACGATAGGGATGACTCCCATATCGAACAGCTGCGCGAAAGTGTTTTGAGCATTGATGTATTGTGTTCTCTAAAGTTGACATTAGATATCTCGCGTGCAGCAGTGGCAGTGAGGGAGTTCTCACATCCGCAATGTCATTCCTGGTTAAGAGGATCTGCGCTACAGGAAGTCGAAGATGTGAGAATAAACCGTCCCACAGGCTCATGAGTCTGCATTGTCCGACGGCTGCTAGCGCCTGGAAAATGTACCCGGTCAGAAGCATTACTCTAGCGAGACTAACGTTGTCTCATACCTGTATGCGAGGAATATATTTGGGTCTCTCGTCCACATCCATCCTCCGCAAACCGACGCCAACAGCGCCAGAAGAAACGAGGACTACATTGTGGCCATCCTTATGCAGCTTGGCAGCTGTCTCGACGATCAATGTTAAGATCGAGAGAATGGGCTCATGAGTGTTCTCATCGACTATGGAGCTCGTCCCTATTCAACTGGTGAGTCAGTCATTCGCAGCACATATAACATCATCCAGGAAAAAAGGCAAAACAGATCCCCGCACCTAGTTTTATTACGATGGTGAGACGCTGCGACGCCATTGCGACGACTATTTATTGGAGGCTTTCAGAGCAACCAGGAGCACACCTGAGACAAAAGCCAACAATTCAACAGATCATTCTTGAGCCCGAAATTCTATGACTCGCTTCGTCTGTAATAATCGCAGACTATCCGATTGCGGACCATTTATTTTGCCGCCAGTCACCGCATATGCGGAGAGCACCGACGAATCTTCTCTCTTCCGCGCTTTGAAGCAGATCCACCGGTGGATAACGTATCTCTGATACAGCTTCGAAAGGTAGGAACTTGCTTCAGAAATGTCAGAATCGCAACCTAGCCCAACTTCTCCCGCCGGCGGCAAGTCTGATAATGGATATATTCCCGGAGATGACACATGGACCCAATGGCGCAATATATTTGCTATCTTGACGGGAAAGATGACAGATGAGGGAAAGGAACAATTCCGAGTCGCGCGAGATATCCGCAATGAAGCTGCAGATTGCAAACGCTGTGAAGATCAAAGAGACTACCTATTACAGTACAGTGAGTTCTTAGACCCTTGAAGGTTTCATAATCATTTACAGAGATCCTGCCCTCCATATTTATCCACTTGTCATCAGGTCCTCTGTACCGGGTCTTCATGGAAATTGTCTGACAAACATATGCGTGTCCAGGTCCAATCATACGGTTTTTGAGCGACAATATTCGACAGCTAGGGGGCGACCTTTCCAGTCACAATATCTATTGCCGCCGTTGTACGAGCAGAAAGGCTGGGGGCTTTGATCCGGAATACGGCATCTTGGTTTGCGCGAACGAGATGAAGGACCAAGGGCATCTGGAGGACACAATGGCACATGAGATGGTTCATGCATATGACCACCTAAGATTTAAGGTGGACTGGACGAATAATCTGAGACATGCAGCTTGCACAGAGGTATGGAACTCCCTCGCCCGAACCAGCATTAACTGACTTGTTGCAGATCCGCGCAAGCTCACTTAGCGGTGAATGCAGATGGGCGCGAGAATTCTTCAGACGCGGTCAGTGGAAGTTCACACAACAACATCAAGAGTGTGTAAGAAGAAGGGCCATCTTGTCAGTAAGAGCTAGACCTGGATGCAAGGATGAAGCCCATGCGGAGAAAGTGGTCAATGAAGTCTGGGACAGCTGTTTCAGAGACACGCGACCCTTCGATGAGATTTACCGTTGAGACTCATGCCTTTCTTATGAAGATACGTCAAGCTTACTCTGCCTGTCTGATTTTATGCATGAAATCTGCGCATTGCAATGTATTATAGTCAAGTTCCGGATGTTTCAAATAGAAGATACCAGATGACGCCGAGCTAAGTGCCCTGTTGGTTCAAAATCTTTCAAGAAAAAAAAAAGCACCTTCCGAACTCCATGCACACAGGCTGAAATGAACCGACTGACAAGGAAAGGAGGGACAACACCCTAACTCCAGAAATGCATGGGTCTTACCATCATGCCTTGACTTCCTTTGAAGAACCAGAACTCCGTTTCGGGACCCTGTCGTCCTTCAAGCAATGTTTAAGGATCCAGGGGTGTCGCTGGATCTCATCAAGGGAAATACGCTTGTCTGGGTCGAGAACGAGCAACTGTTCGAATATTAGCAAGTGTACTTGTCTCGAGCGGTAGGGGTGGCATACTCTCTTGATAAGATCTTTCGCCTCGGGACTGACAAATGAAGGCACCGTCATGTCCGCCCTCGCAATTCGTCTTTGCGTCATGACAGGAGTGTCTTCGAAGGGGGCTTCCCCAACCAAGAATTCGTAAGTCAAGACGCCCAAGCTCCATAAATCAACCTTTTCGCTGTAGTAGTTGTCTTGTGAATTGGGCTTGAGCATCTCGGGAGGAAGATAGTCCAGTGTTCCACACATCGTCTGCCTTCTGTTATTGGGCGCATGGACACTCCATCCAAAGTCGCTGATCTTGATTTCTCCGTGGATTCCCACAAGTATGTTCTCCGGTTTGATGTCGCGATGCATGACGTGCTTCTTATGCAAGTACTTCAATGCGGCAGCCATCTGGGCGATATATTGAGCTGCCTTCCACTCGGGAAAGCGATGCTCCTTCCGGAGGTGCTTATACAACTCTCCTCGGCCGGCGAACTCCAGGATCAAGAATATCCGCTTGCTATCATGGAAGTGGCCGTAAAGTCGGAGAACGTTGGGGTGACGTAGGTTGCTCTGTATCTCAATCTCGCGTCTAACTTGCTTCTGCACTCCACCCTGCTGCAGCTCGGATTTGTGCAGGACTTTGAGAGCACAAACGAAGCCGGATGACCGCTCCTTGGCCAGATAAACCCTGCCGAATTTCCCCTTTCCCAAGGGCTTTCCGATCTCAAACATTCCCAGATGTAATTTCTTGGGGCCTGGCTGCTCGTATAATGGTGTTGTGTGCCGCGGTTCTCCATTCTCATCTGTGTCACGGTGTGCCAATGTGCTCTGAGCTCCCTTGAGAGGAGACGAGCCGGCATGCATCGCATTCACTTTGTTCTCATTTGTGTTTTGCAAGGCAAGCTTCAACAAGGTTGACCGACTTGAGCCACTGTTGAACTGCCCAGTGGCTCCGAGGCCCGAGAGGGACACGGCTGTTGATAAAGAGCCCTGTCGAGCCGGATTAACAGGCTGGTCCCCTCTCTTCAAAGATCCGTGCAAGAGATTTACCTTGTGCTTTGTGTATGTGCTGCCATTCTTCCCAGGATCAGCATCATCTTTGAGAGAGAGATGCTCTAAACGAGCCTCTAGCGCCTTGGTAGCCATGAGAATCTTGGGGTGAGAAGTGTCAACTGTTTTGGGAAGAGGAGAAGCAAGTAAGATCGCAGGATTCAGAAAAGCTCTGATGGTTTATGCAGCCATAATTGAACTGATAATGAAATATTTTGGAGTGTCAAACGATAAGTAGTAGTTGGAAGTCCTTTGAGAGAGAAGAGGAACATCCAACGATCCACTTGTTTATCTAGTTGTGCTCCTTGACACATCACCACAGCAACGGATCGGACCGCCTCTTTCTCCGATGCCGCGGGGTATCTATTGGCGAGGAGGTCGGATATACAGCATCTTTAAATGGATGACAAAATTATACACCTCTTTGAAGCGCATACTGAGGCGCTGATTTGAAGGGGTTCAACAATCAAATTCCAACTTTTGTACTTGAAGGAAACGAGAGAATGGCCTCACCAGGCTCCGCATCCGCCATGAATGCCTGCGCAGTATCGCCTGGGCTCCAGAGGCCCAACGTCATCTCGGTGAAAGGATTCAGAATAATTACTCAGAAGCTTCCTATTCTGAAAGCTGAGCCAATTGAGGAGATGACGAAAAGGTTGGGTATTGCGCCGCCGGAAATGATCTTCGGCGATAACTATGTCACCATCGAATCCGAAAAGAAGGACTGGGGCATTACTTTTAATGCGTTTGACGCACTGGATCGTGTAGACAAGACGGGTACCTCAATGCTCAGTGTCGCGCATTCAAAAGAATGGCAGAAGAGCAGGTAAGCCGGCCCTATATGGTGCAGCCGATCCTCATCTACCTAACACGAAACAGGGAGAAAACCCATGAAGGTATCAAGGACGTTGTCAAACCATTCGATTGGTCCTACACCACGGATTATATGGGCACTGTGCATCCAAACAGTCGGCCCTTTGAGACCACGTCGAAGCCCATACCTATCGAGTTACTGAAGCGCCCAGATCCGATACTGTTCTTCGATGAGGTTATCCTATACGAAGATGAACTCGCTGACAACGGCATTACGATGCTGTCCTGCAAGATTCGCGTAATGCCAGGCAGACTTCTTTTACTCTCAAGATTTTTCATGAGGCTTGATAACGTACTCATCCGTCTTCGAGATACCCGATTATATGTCGACTTCGACAGTAGAGAGGTCATTAGAGAATACCAATCTAGGGAATGCGATTACGAAACAGTCCGTCAGGTATTGTTCTCAAATGACGCTCCAATCCTCATGTACGATCTGTCTGTTGATGATATTTTTTACAGTCTCTAGGGACAACGAGAGATGATGTCCCGGCAATCTTGAGAGACCCAAACAGGCTCTCTGAAATTCTCCCCCTCATAGAAAAGCGCTTGGAAAAAGTGAACCTGGACTCATAGCACAAACACAACAGAACCTATTCAACTGCCTATTGGCCACTATGAAGTCGATCGACATCGCTTCGCGCTCCTCCTTGGGCTGGTCCTGCTGATCGGCCGCCGCCAGAGTAACGGCTCATCCACCGTCTCCCACGAGGCTTCGCAACCAGTTGAAGGTACCAGAAACCCTGCCTTCAACAAATAAGCAACTTGCGAATTGTCTTTTCTTGTTGATGATTACAATTCGAAGGCGGGCTTTGTATCTCCTCGTAGTCACGAACGATCTAGATTAGCTGGCCGGGAAAATCTATTGGCTCTATTGTCAGCCTGGAGCAAACAGTGCAAACAGAGCTTCCGCGCTCTAGCAGTCATCAGTTTGTACTCCGTACCTCAGGACGAGCTTCATCCCGACGGATATATGCCAGCCATTGAGAGAATTATATTGGCCGGATAGTTTCGACCAAAAATGCCTTCCAAAAGTTTGAATTTGACCTGCGTGCGAGCGCTGCACAAATCTGTGTGTCACCAATCTCAAGTATGCAGCAACACAAATCATCCGAAATCGACTCTGAAAATTTGCCTGACTGACCATGAAACGAACTGTAGGCGCATGCACTCAACCTGTCTGTAATTTCGCCCACAAGCTATCGGCGATCCTTATACACACCTGCGCCTGTCGTATCGCAAACTGTATCTCCAAGCCTTGTGTCCTTGTCCTCTCCAGCCCATCCGATCCGCAATGCCCGTTTGGTACAGCAGACTTTGGGTTCAGTTCCACACTGGCGGGCCTCTTCACGATTATCAAGGGCTATGATGCCTCGTCCTGGAACGGCTGCGGAAACATATGTCGCATACGGCATGACACAGAAATTATTTGAGGTTTGTGCCAGCCAAGCCGACTACAGCATTCCTCAATTATCCCAGAAAGGCGCTCAAGTTCCCAAATCTGAAGCCGGGGAGGATCTTGGAGTTGGAGAAGGGTGGTGGTACAAAGGTATGTACTGATGTTGAAAGTCTAGTGCGCTTGTTTTCTATCACAACCGCGGAGAGCTAACGTAAGTACGTTCAGATTTGGGATTGGTTCCCACCTTCTCGACTTGGTCGCAGGTTACGTTCCTGCACATGTACCTTCTCACCGTCCGATTGCGCGCTTTGCCTTCATATGAAAGCCTGCAAACATACTCTCGGCACTTGATAGACCACTTCTCACATAATGCGGAGCATCGCATGGATGTTCTACATGGGCTGACAAGTCGCGCCATCCGGAACAAGTTTCTCAAAGATCTTTTTATCCAATGGCGAGGCGTCCTTGCTGCATACGACGAAGGCCTGGTGAAAGGTGACGCCGTGCTAGGAGCCGCTGTTTGGAGAAATCTCTGGAAAGCAAGCCACACCGGGCCGCATGGTGAAGATATGGATTGGACTAAGGTAGCACGGGTTGTTGCATATATGCGCCGTGTTACATCGGAGCTCTCCCAAATCAGTGAGGCCGATCTCATTCTACATATCGGCCCGGGGCCTGGTGGAAAGCCCGGCATCTTTGGTTATTCGGAATTGGATAAGCAGTTGGTCGAGGGCAAGCGATGATCATGTAAACAAGTCCCCATGTATTATCAGTTCGAATGCTAAGCAGGACTATGCACATCCAACGTCTTAGGACTGGCTATTTTTCCTAAATCAAGACATACATTGTCCTCCACCATCTATTTTATGAAATATCCTGACGTACTCAATACTATTGTCTCTTCAGCTATCTGCCGCAACAGCAATATGGTTGTTGATGGCCGAGGAAGTCACGTAGGGCCATGTTGATTATACAATGTCACATTCACCAGACTGTTCGAGCTAAATTATGTGCCGCTCCTGAGGCAAGTGACTGGAATTTCCAGATGAAGGAGGACATGGGTAAACTGGCCAGCGCTACACCTTTTATTCGTCTTTCTTACCGAAAAGGTCCTTTTCAACCATGGCACGACAAATAGGATGATAGAAGTCCCTGTGCTTCTCAAACGTCTCAACTGCACGCTGGCGGTCAAACTTTGCCAATTTCCGATACCTGCACCCCAGATTAGCTCCATGATGATTTGCTATGATTAGCATCCGTAGGAATAGCTTACAAGGGTCGCACAAATTTCATCCGACCAATCTTGCCGAGTAGATCTGCCGTCGGTTCAAGCACACTTTCATCGCCTGCCTGCAGACCGACTTGGAAGTACAGGTTGGCCACCTCGATATTCTGGCTCGCGGCAAGTCCATATATTTCACCCATCAACTTTGACAATTCAGGCGTCAGCTGACGCTCGGACACGAGAATCTGTTCCAAGAAGACCACGACTTGATTCGCGGTCAAGCCTTTGATATCCTCTGGCTGAGGCTTGAAGGAAGAGTCAGGCAAAGATAGCCACTTCTTAGCCAGATCATAGACAACATCAACGAGGGACGTGTCGAAATCTGGCTTCGGAGGCAGACCAGGCGCATAGAACCATCTGTCCCAGTCAAGGTTGTTGAGTGCTGTCGAGGCTTCCGAATCATCCTTGAAGAAATCCAAGATTGTGCTCTTGAATTCATAGGAGTCCAGGGATTTCCCCTTGTATTTATTGAAGTACTGAACATGATTAGCGGAATGCCCTATTAAGACAGGACTGTGAGCATACGTGAGGGATAAATAGATCAAACTTGCTCTTTCCAACCAGATTCTCCAGGTGGAACAGAAAGTTGAATCCCTTCTCGTACGGAATGCTTGAGAAAGCGTCATCCGGGTCCATGCCCTTCAGGTTAGTTATAAGTTTGGTGAAGTCATGCTCATGACCGAAGTGCTCTAAAGAATCTGTGAGAGCCTTCCACCCAATGATGGCCGAGAAATGACGATAGGGCTCGCCGTGGCTGCAGCCGTTAGTGATAAAGAGCCAGAACGTTCGGGAGCAAAATACTCACACTGCAGCCACGATCTTCGTGCGGTCAGCGACAGTCAATATGCGAAAGTCCAGGAGAGGAGACTTACCCGCCTCTCGAGGTAAGTAGTCCAGCCTTCATTCAGCCAGAAATGCTCCCACGAGGCATTGGTGACAAGGTTACCGCTCCAGCTATGCGCAAGCTCGTGAGCAATGACGTCGATATTTTCCCGATCCTGTCCATTAGATTAGAATTGGCAAAGGGCTTCCGACGTAATGGAGAGTCAATGCGATACCTTTGAGATAATACTGGGGGTGGCAAAGGTAAAGATTGGATTTTCCATTCCCCCGTACGGAAAACTGGGGGGCAGGATCAATACATTATATTCTCCCCAAACGTAAGGGTAAACAATTTTCTGTACGCAAGTCAGCCAAATATCTAACTTTCACTCGGTCATTCAGACACACCTCAATTGCATGGATGAATTTCTCCGTATCTGCTTCGAGCTCCCATTGACATTCCCTGAGCTTGTCGGGACTAGTCGCGACAACGCTACGGGGCCCGATTGGGGCTTCAGCGATATCACTTAAGGCCTTCTGTCAGCTGAAACTCGCCGAGTGTTGCCATGTGCCAAGGATCGAAAAGAAGGAGTGGAACAAGTAAGACAGGGGGAAGAGACTCACCCGCTAGCTAATGCGAAAAGATAACTTGGAATTG